>SKCR01044801.1:0-47522 GCA_019454045.1 Zanthoxylum bungeanum | reverse complement strand
AACTCAATAGCCTACCACAGAGGGATTGTTAAACATATATGATGACATCGACTTGTATAATTCAGAAATGTCATTCGTGTTCTTCGCGAATTCGGAGGTGGCCGAATTTTGTACTATTAGCTAGGCTTATATGATAAACGTATATGAACTTAGAGAGTCCCAATATGAAGTGTACTCATTGAGAACTTGGGTAGCCGATTAATTTGATAAAAGATAATAATTTGATATTATAATTATCAACTAAGATAATCAAATGTTATTAGATAACATGGATTATTTATTTTTACCTAATTGCATTAATTGGATTAATTCAATAATTACACAAGGGCTTAATTATAATTTCATATATTCTCTACAATTTGAGGTATTATGGAAATTGTAAGTATGTAATTATAGGTGTTTGGCATGATTTTATTGGATTAATCAAAGTGGCAAACATTGAACTAATCCATTTCCTAATCCTCGTCTTGATTAATTGGATTAATCAAAGTGGTAGACAATGGAGATTAGTCACACTTATTTACATATTGGGACAAATTAGATTAAGCCCATATAAAAGTTGATTAAAATTTTTATTATTAAAATTGCCTAAGTTTTGCTATAAATAGCAGCTTTAGCAATGGTTTTAATCAGATTAGAAGCTAATACAAGCAGTTCTTGAAGAAATCAGCCTGGAGAATAGAAGTGTGTAGAGAACTTTGGAAGATCCTACAACTTTCAGCAAGGAGGAATCAAGATTAGATCTTGGAGGAAGCTGCTTGCTTGGATCAAAATTGGATTTTGGAGGTCAAGCTTGGTAATCTTGGAAGTGTTGGATAAATGACCCATAGCGTCACTATTTGCACAGAACATTGTGTTGCTGTAGCAAAGTTAACTATGTAACAAGGAAATTGCACTCTCGTCATTTGTGATTAGATCACCATAGATATATAAATGAAGAGAGGTCCCTATGATTAGTTCCTGGATTGAGATGATATGAGACAGTATCAATCCACGAAGGATTAATCATTAAATATCCCTAGCCGTAGTATTATCGAGACTGGACATCGATAATGCGGAATAGGCTAGTATTGCACTTGTGCGCGTTGTGAGGGCACAACGGCATAGTTCTCATATATATAAGTATTGGATACTTATGCAAGTGCGATAGGAGGTCGTGTTTCACCGATGGTACGGGAAACAGCTTCGCTCTGGATAGACCCTTCGGAATCCCATTGGTATTATGACTAGGTGTCTATGGGAGGCCGAAATCAAGGTAGGTGTGTATAGTCTTAACCTGAGACTTACATCGCTAATACTTACGACAATCGGTAAACTTTGGTTTTGGTGGTTGGGGGATCTTAACTGGTTCTGTGTTCACCACTTCTGGGTTTATCAGAGAGTCGTAGTGTATTGGATGTGATGTCGAGACGGAAGTATCACTCCAGTCATAATGGAGATGATGTCACGCAGGATACGGTATTAGTGCTCTTTTAGTGATGCGCATCCAATCGGGATATTATGACCAGGTCATGAATATCCGATTATAGAGACTAGTTACCAGACATCCGATATGTGTTTCGGACGGGGCAGACACTTTCCAGCCCCAGCCCTAGCACGTGACCATCCGATACTGGGCCGATATGCACAATACAATTGTATACTACGCTTGATACAGATCTAGATATTCTTTGATGAATATGTCCGGAGAACCTGGGAAGACTTGGTGCTTTGCTAGGAGTCGACCTTGTCTCGTAAATCGGTAGAACGTAGTACTTGGTACGTACGTGATTCGGATACTCCGACGACCGTATTTACTGCCAGATTATCCGGGGATCTCATGGGTCGCTTCCCGATAATCCACCGATGACGCACAACTCGCACTCTTGAATAATCTGGGATTATAATAGAAGAGAGAAAATTAATCTAGGATTAATAACGGAGATATTTTATCCGGGATAAAATATCGTCTAAAGAGAGAGAACGATTAATTTGGAATTAATCGATGAATTAATATATTCGATATATTAAACGAAATTAGATTTCGACGCGTAATTAAAATTAGATTTTAATTCGGGCAAACGAGTTAGTTTGGAATTAATTCGTTAGCGACGTCAAATTATTCGATTGAATTAACGTCGCGACGTAAGCTCGGTATTTCGGAAATATCGAACCCGAACGCGTGAGTGCACGTGGGCCCACTTTCATTGGGAAACGTGTGGGGCCCACTTGACACATGTCATATTATGCTTATTTGACACTCTAATGCTTTGCATGGAGATTGTGTACAATGCACTCAATGGTATTGCATGGAAATGAAGTGTTTGACACTCTAAGCCTTTGCATGAATTTGTGTCATAAGTTTATTATTAATTTAATAAATTATGGCATAAATATAAATTGATTTTTGGTAAATCATTTTAATTAACAAACCATTACACAACACAAAACTTCTTCTCTCTCAAATTCTCTCTCCTCTCACGGCAATGGTGGCCATTTCTCACTGGTTTTGAACCAGTTTGGGCGTGAGTTAAGGGAAGCAAGAGTGGTTCTCATGGTGAGAAATCAAGTGCTAGCACACTTACAAGTCTTGCGAAGGTGGTAGGGAGGTTCCCCCATGAGACGGGATCCATCCGACGAAGATTGGAGCTCCGTTTCTTCACCCAATTTTCTGTTTTGCAGGGCAGTGGACTGCATGCAGTGGGCTTGAAGGCAGTGCGTTTTTGGGCTTGAATCGTCTCCAAATCGACTCAACCGATCAATGTGAGTATTCCGCTACCTCCGTTGATGTATTCACACATGTTTCATGTCTTGTTATTGATCTTGGGACCTTAGATTAAACCAACAATGGCATCATGAGCTAAAGTTGCAAGCATGAAATTTGTAGGGCTTAAAATTTGGGTAAATGTTTGTTGAGCATGATTTGAATGAATTGTTTGTTTGAGTATGCTTATAACATGTTTAAATTCATTTTGGTTGGACTAATTTGATGAAAATAGATTTGGAATTATTTTCCCCAACTTGTCACCTTGGCCGAATGTATATTGATTTTGAATCATTGGAATTTTGTTGATTTTGATTCATTGGATGAGTTAAAATCATGTAGGATGATGTTAATTTAATGTCAATTGGATTGTACTTTGAATTGAACATAAACCCTAAATTCCATACCTTGGCCGAATGTGAAATGCCCTAATGTCTTGGTAATTTTGATTTTATGAACATTGGATGTGTATGAAATCATTCGGAAGTTAATACGTTGTCGATTGTGTAATTAATCGGATTGAATTCAAATCGGACAAAATAACCTTCCTTGGCCGAGACTTGAAAGCATGTAAATGGGTTTGATTTTTCATTATGTGTGTTTGACATGTGATAATGAATTAAGTATGATTAATTGGACTAATTTGGTGTTTTAAAATATTGATTTAGTCGATTAATCATGTAATGCACTTTAGGTAATTAAATTGCGTAATTGGATTAGTGTAATTTAATTATTTAGGCTAAATTGGATTTGGGCTTGAATTGTTGTATTGGGCTATTGGGCTTGATTTATCAAGTTTGGTTTAGGCCAAGTGGATTGGATCCAATTGGGCCCAAAACCTTAACCATAAAGCCCAATTGCGACTAATGAACCTTTAATGTTTAATTGGGCCTAATGGGCCGAAATTGATTTCTAAGGCATTTTGGGTGATTCCACTATTGGGCTTTGGTTGCCGAAGCCCATGCCTAAAGAAATTAATTGAAGCCCATTAGACTTGAATTAAATTGACGTTGGACGTTAATCGGACTTTGAGTCCCGACGCGATTGAATTTGGAATTTAAATCGTAAAGGTTTATTAAATAAAGTGCAATATTTAATTTGGAATTGAATAATGAATTAGTATTAAATACATGTTAAATTGATTTAATGATGTAGTTTAATTTAATTCATGAATTCGTACTTTGAGTACTTATTCGCAAAAACGAGTTTGACTCGAACAAAATCAAATCGTTGTTTGAACATTGGATGATCACTTAATTATCAGATTAATTAATTTGATTAGATTGATTGATAGCATGCTTGTATGTGTGAATACATGGTTGTGTTGAATGAATAACGTATATCGGATGGATATTAGTCGGGTGGGCAATTTTGAAATTGTTGTAATAAATTTGATTTATTAAATTGGACCTGCGTGTCCAGCCTTATCACCTTCTTTCTCTTTGTATTCTCTTCTCACCTATTCCCCTCTATGTATATGAGGTTTCTTTAGAAGTGTAGTGTAACGGGTAGAAGTAGTACAAGTGCTAGCTTGAGTGAGAAGGGAGAGATTTGATCTAGGATCAATGTGTTAAGTATCCATCCGCATATCGTTATTATTTTATTTCATACTCGCTTTATTATGTATTTAGAATGCATGTTTAAGGGTGTATGATGATGAGACCTTAACAAAGATAATTAAAATGGGTAGCCAATTTGCATGCGAAAATCCCTCAACATATATTAAGCAATATCCTTCCATTGAATGATTCTTGTTCAAGATCCGAAGTTGGCATTGGTTTGTTTTTGACCAAAGTCAAGACCTTTGTCAATCTAGGATGTACTTGAATCATGAGAGTTTTGTTAGATATCGGTGTCTTGTCCAAATCGTGATTTTTATTGGCCAAAGTCAGATCACTTTTTGTCCAATGACATTGATTACGAAACTTTCCTCGTCAATGGGTCCCGCTTAACTGGAATCATTAGGTTTGTTTGGCCAAAGCCATGGCCTAGATGATTCAGAGGATAGGGTTAGGAAAATATATTGGATATATTGACATATATATTGTATATATGTTTCGGACTTGGATGTCCACCTAACCGGATCTAGGAATTGGATGAGATCCAATTGATCTGTGAGATCTACCTAGTTAAATAGCATACAGCTTTTTATTGGCCAAAGTCAGGGTTGTGTGTTATTTAATAGGATCCTAGCCCACTAGGAAACACGGTTTCCCGAGTACTCCACAGAGGGTTAGAGGCTCGACGAAAAATAGTGGGAGGCAAGTATTGAATTTGCAACATTCGTTCGATTACTCGCTAAACACGCTCATTTATATTTTACTCGTCGTATTAATCAAAAGTATTAGTTGGACTAATATTTTATGTTGTTTTTAAATATATAGTTGGACTATATACAAACTTATTCAATATATAGTTGATTTTATAATTGGATTATAGTAATCAATATAATTGAATTAAAATGATAGTTGATTTTATAATGGGATTATAGTAATCAATATTAAAATTATAGTTGATTAAATAATTGGATTATTGTAATCATTATAATAAATAGTACCTTATTAAATTGATTAAATAGTTGGACTATTGAAATCAAGAAAGGATTGAAAGGTTGAATATTTAAAATATATAATCCTTGGATTAAATGTTTTAAATGATTTAATTTTCAATTGGGAATTAATAATAGGTTAATTTATTTGATAAAATAACTTATTATGACTAAGCCCATAATTAAGCAAATAGTAGAGCATAAAGTCTTTGGAAGATTTATGTGATGATGACTTTAGTGCTTAATTAATATACTTATAATAAATCTATCTTTAGATTTAAAAGTATTAAATTGCAATTAATAATTCTTGGAGAATTAATTGACTATTCTAGTGGAGAAAAGTCAAAGTTTGCAATTGGGCATGTAGCACAAGGTGCACATCGTTTCGATATTCCGAACCCAAGCTTCCAAAGGTTTGTGAAATATTGAAAAGGATAATTGACATATCCCAAAGTGACTACCATTTGGATATGGAAGACACGAAGGAATTAAAGAAAGGGCGAGGCTCTAACTTTAAAAAAATTTGTCAAAGTTATGTTCACTACTAGTATTGAAATTGAATTTTAAATACTTAGTGTGGTACATAAAATATATGTATTGACGTTCAGAATCCGCTGTGAGCTGGATACTGGCTTCAAGCCGAGATTTCTCTGCGAATTGGAAACGGGACGAAAGTCGCTGTTTCGACCGTAATACCTAAGTTTGGGAACTACCCTTTGGGCAGTACCTAAATTAGGAAATGTTATTATGTAACTAGTTTACTAGAGACATTATCTCTATATCAGTGTTTAATCCATTGCGGATAAAACCTTTATATTCTAGAACACTAAAGTGTTTCAATATATAAAGATGATACTGAGATAAATACATTGGATGTAAATAACAGAATTTATATTTTGAATATAAATAAAATCTCAAACATATAAAATGACAAATAAATAGCTCAAATTGATTTGATCAATGGAGACTTATTTGTGGCATTGTTGTCTGGGACACAATTAAACAAGACTCGTATATCCACACTTTTGAAGAGTGGGTACTAGGACTGATTTGACTATTCAAATAAGGTCTACGAATCTAGTTTATTAGTTATATTACTTAAAGTACTAGTACATTCAATAAGGTCTACGATATTAGACTCGTATATCCACTAAGAGTGGGTACTAGGACTGATTTGACTATTCAAATAAGTCTACGAATCTAGTTTATTAGGTTAAATACCTAAAATACTTTTACTTGGTAATAGTAAAAGGGCCACCGATCTGTTAGCCCTATTCATGGTGAAGTAAGTGGGCCCATATCTAGCCAGGCTAGATGTGAACGTGAATATTTCGTGACCTTAACGGATGCAGCACGCGTTGTGGTTATGTGTTTCTTTTGAAGAACACAGATCGGAAACTTTTGAGTTTCGACACGAAGTAAATTAACAGATCGGCTATAGTATTATTCCGCCACGGCAAGACCGTAATGGAAAATACTTAAGCAGTAGGTTTCTAATGTACATGAAAGAGTACGGTATTCTTTCATATGAGGACTCCTCGAGACACGTCAGTTAGACGGTGTGTCTGAACTAAAACCGAATTTTGTTGGACATGATAAGGTTTATCACGAGTCGCTCTGAGCTACTATTTCCTTCAACAGGATATGTATTAACAGTGCAAAAACTTATTTGGAATAAGGTTCCATATAAATCTGTTTGACAGATATCATATAGGATATGAACAGGAAAGAAACGTGGTTTCTCATTCCTGATAATTTGGGTATGCCAGGCATAACGTTTGGATGATACCAAACTAAAAGACCCAAATTGGATAAGTGTCAATATAAGTTATCCTAAGGGAAACCTTAAGTATAGTACTTATATATCTCACATGAGAACAATGTAATTGTTGCTCACCATGCGGTTTTTCCTGAGAGGAATACCGATATGCAGTGGTCAGTGGGAGGATAGTGATACTCGATGAAAATCGGAGTAATACTGTTCAAGGCACGAAGTCCTTAATGGAACACAAATAGTTCATCTATGATGAAACTATACCATTAATCTTCAAATACACAAGAAACTAGTAGATCGGATAGAGTCAGAAAACAACCTAGGGTATGGGTTTCTGATCTAACCTCATAAAGATGTCAATCTTATGGTGGTGTACCATCCGACTACGTTATGAGGAAGTGATACGAGGTATCGACTCCCTGTTATGGCAAAGTGCCATGAGTCCGAAATGGATTCCATGTATAACAACTATGTTTGGATACTAGTTGTTGTACCACAAGGCGTTGTGCCTATGGTACATTAAACGTCTTCAAGGAAGACATACATGGAAGGCAACATACCAACGTGCAAAGCTAGGCTTTTGACGGAAAGGTATCGTTATCAACATTATGTTAATAACGGTTCAACCTTTTACCTGTTGCCATGGTAAATCCATTTTGAAGATGCTTGTTGATAACTGTATATTTCATTTATGAAATATGTCAGTTACAAATCAAAATCGCTTTCCTGAAAAGGAAACCTTTTGGAGGATGTTTACAACATCCTGACGATTTTGTATAACCGACAAACAAGGTTTGCGGGTTATTCGATCCATGTTTGGATTGATGCAAGCATAAGGTTCTTGGAACTGTCGTTTTGAAATAATCATAATGGTTTATGATTTGACTCAAAACGAAATAATTCTTGTGTATATAAGGAGGTTAGTGGGAGAGCGCACTGACAGTGAAATTCCCATAAAGCTATTGTTGAAAGCTTGGCTTTCAATAGAAATTCTCCGTAGAATTCTGGGGAGTAACAACCTTTATTCAAGGAATAAAGATCTACTGGGATAGATTTGGAGTTGTTAACACTCTCTGGGAAATTGTACATTTAAAATGTACTTGTATTGGTGTCTCATACGCTTCAAGCATATGGAGTCACAATCAGGTCAATCCAAGTGACAGTCACTGGATTGAAGTTAAGAACATCTGTTAGTATCTCAGAGAACTAAAGATGCTATCTTAACTATGGAGAAGGAGAACTTGAAGTGACTGGGATCACTGCTGCAAGTTTCCAAACAGTTAAATACTGCGGTACTATAAAGTTTGAACACCGGACAGTGAGCTGGAAATCTTCCAAGCAAGATAACTGTTGCCGAATAAACAACAAATGCGGATTATTGCTGCAGCTGAGGCAGCAATAGAAGTCTTTTGGGTCGAAAGTAAATCTAATTAGATTAGATATAGTTCTGTTAGCAGCTGAGCTAGGCGTCAGCACAGGCTAAGGAATTAAAGGTCTCATCGACGATCCAGATATATACTTCTATATCATCTGATTCGTTCGGATCATACATCGTGGCGATGTGATGATCGTATAAATCGCGTCAAACGATAATCAAAAATCCGCTGACGAAAACCTTTCCTCAGCAATTTGAGCGAACCGTACATAGTTCAGGTGTAGGACACTTGAGTGACTCGCAATGTGCCAAGTGGGAGATTGTTGGACATAATATGACCCATAGCGTCACTATTTGCACAGATCATTGTGTTGTTGTAGCAAATTAACTATGTAACAAGGAAATTGCACTCTCGTCATTTGTGATTAGATCACCATAGATATATAAATGAAGAGAGGTCCCTATGATTAGTTCCTGGATTGAGATGATATGAGACAGTATCAGTCCACGAAGGATTAATCATTAAATATCCCTAGCCGTAGTATTATCGAGACTGGACATCGATAATGCGGAATAGGCTAGTATTGCACTTGTGCGCGTTGTGAGGGCACAACGGCATAGTTCTCATATATATAAGTATTGGATACTTATGCAAGTGCGATAGGAGGTCGTGTTTCACCGATGGTACGGGAAACAGCTTCGCTCTGGATAGACCCTTCGGAATCCCATTGGTATTATGACTAGGTGTCTATGGGAGGCCGAAATCAAGGTAGGTGTGTATAGTCTTAACCTGAGACTTACATCGCTAATACTTACGACAATCGGTAAACTTTGTTTTGGTGGTTGGGGGATCTTAACTGGTTCTGTGTTCACCACTTCTGGGTTTATCAGAGAGTCGTAGTGTATTGGATGTGATGTCGAGACGGAAGTATCACTCCAGTCATAATGGAGATGATGTCACGCAGGATACGGTATTAGTGCTCTTTTAGTGATGCGCATCCAATCGGGATATTATGACCAGGTCATGAATATCCGATTATAGAGACTAGTTACCAGACATCCGATATGTGTTTCGGACGGGGCAGACACTTATCCAGCCCCAGCCCTAGCACGTGACCATCCGATACTGGGCCGATATGCACAATACAATTGTATACTACGCTTGATACAGATCTAGATATTCTTTGATGAATATGTCCGGAGAACCTGGGAAGACTTGGTGCTTTGCTAGGAGTCGACCTTGTCTCGTAAATCGGTAGAACGTAGTACTTGGTACGTACGTGATTCGGATACTCCGACGACCGTATTTACTGCCAGATTATCCGGGGATCTCATGGGTCGCTTCCCGATAATCCACCGATGACGCACAACTCGCACTCTTGAATAATCTGGGATTATAATAGAAGAGAGAAAATTAATCTAGGATTAATAACGGAGATATTTTATCCGGGATAAAATATCGTCTAAAGAGAGAGAACGATTAATTTGGAATTAATCGATGAATTAATATATTCGATATATTAAACGAAATTAGATTTCGACGCGTAATTAAAATTAGATTTTAATTCGGGCAAACGAGTTAGTTTGGAATTAATTCGTTAGCGACGTCAATTATTCGATTGAATTAACGTCGCGACGTAAGCTCGGTATTTCGGAAATATCGAACCCGAACGCGTGAGTGCACGTGGGCCCACTTTCATTGGAAACGTGTGGGGCCCACATGACACATGTCAAGATATGCATTAACTTTGACACATGTCATATTATGCTTATTTGACACTCTAATGCTTTGCATGGAGATTGTGTACAATGCACTCAATGGTATTGCATGGAAATGAAGTGTTTGACACTCTAAGCCTTTGCATGAATTTGTGTCATAAGTTTATTATTAATTTAATAAATTATGGCATAAATATAAATTGATTTTTGGTAAATCATTTTAATAACAAACCATTACACAACACAAAACTTCTTTCTCTCAAATTCTCTCTTCCTCTCACGGCAATGGTGGCCATTTCTTCACTGGTTTTGAACCAGTTTGGGCGTGAGTTAAGGGAAGCAAGAGTGGTTCTCATGGTGAGAAATCAAGTGCTAGCACACTACAAGTCTTGCGAAGGTGGTAGGGAGGTTCCCCCATGAGACGGGATCCATCCGACGAAGATTGGAGCTCCGTTTCTTCACCAATTTTCTGTTTTGCAGGGCAGTGGACTGCATGCAGTGGGCGTGAAGGCAGTGCGTTTTTGGGCTTGAATCGTCTCCAAATCGACTCACCGATCAATGTGAGTATTCCGCTACCTCCGTTGATGTGTTTCACACATGTTTCATGTCTTGTTTGATCTTGGGACCTTAGATTAAACCAACAGGAGTTCTTCAAACATTTCAACAAAGAGAAGTAGATTGGATCTTGCTCAAGCTTATGGTAAGTTTGAACTTCTCTTAAGCTATGTTCTTCATTAGTGAGTTTTTCATTAGTAAGACATATAATGATGAATTAGTATTGGATCATGATTACATAGCTTGAAGTTGAAATAAGGCTAATAGATTATATAGGTGCATTGGAAGTATAAACACAATATGCTTGTTTAATTAGGTCAAAGATGTTCATGTTGATATGTCACAATATAAGAGTTTGGAACTCTATTTTGAAGCTTATAGCTTTGGCTACCATTCTAGAATCACTTGATCACCTTGGGTGAACTAGAATTGGTTCATGAGACATTTCATACTAGGATTCTAAATTGGTTTTTGTTTTGATTCAAACAAATACATATAAATATTTAGAATACATGTATGTTAGTTTTATAACATGTGATGATGGTGGTTATGATGCTTAATTGGATTTTAGGTGTTATTTGAAGTATTGGGAGAATTGGAATTTTTTAGTATTGGTTTGAAGTAAAAAATGGTCACTGCCTTAGGCAGCGTCGCGACTTTGACCCCTCAGCATCGCGACACCGAGCATCAGACTTAGGAGTGTCGCGAAGCACACCCCTCCGCGTTGCGAAGCAGAGACATTCAGCTCTCGCAGTTGCTCTCTCACTTTGGAGCATCTCGATGCCCAAACCTCCACGTCATGACGAGCTGAGCTGATACATACTGAAACATCATTTTCTCCGTTCTGAAGTTTCCGGACTCTGTTTTTTGTCCCTTTTTTTCCTACGGACTCTAAACGGAATTTACTTTTGCATAAAAGTATTTTAAAATACACATATACTAGATGTACATGGGTTAAACCCACTTTTGTTATGTGGGGCACTGATCCGACCCTAGGGGTTCCACATTTGCCCCAACATAGTTATTGTTTGAAGAGTTAGGGTTTCAAATTAAACACTGAATTATAAATTATGATATAAAGATTGTGAAAGGAAGCAGAAATAGTTTTCCTCGTCCTAGCGGCTACAGGCTAATCGTGCAGAAAAGCCCGCAGAGGATCGTATCAGATTTCTATTGTTATTAAAATTTTTCCCTTTTTAACAATTAAAGGTAACATCCATAGACGTACGTAAGGATGAATACAACATGTTTACCTTCTAGAAGCATTATCCGGAAGAGAATCGTCTTCAGTTGTCTCCTGGTGTATCCACACACTGAATCAGTCGATAAAATTTCCAGTCTTAATTTTGGGAGATTACTAAAATTCTATGAAGACAATTTTCACAAGGTTAATTTACCATTTCAAATCAAACCACAAAAGTTTAGAAGAAAGAAATTAAAGAGAATAATTTCATTATTCTATTTTTTTTTCCTTCTAACTTACCTTATAGCCATTTGACCATTTCATCAAAAACCAAAAAACATTTTTTTTCATTTCTCTTCTCCCATGCTTCCTTTTTTATTGGATGTTTAGTGTCATCAAACGGAATTTTCAAGCATCCAAACAAATCAAACCAGAAAAAAAAAAATTCAAATCTACTCTAACATGCATAAACCCTAAAACTTGGAATATGAAGAAAATCTTGTAAATGATGAAACTTGCAGTCCAAGTCGAGATTAATCTATGTCCTTAAGAACTTATTAGCCCCATCTCAGTGCTTTACGGGTTTTGTGGCTAACGTCCTCCCAGGAAAACTTGGATTCCTCTTCTTCAAGGGGCACTCCTTAAGAAGATCTTGAACTAGGATTATGGAGGAACTCTCTCCGACTCAAAAACAGTAATATGAAACTCACAATTCGGATGGAAAATCAGTTTCCTTAAAAGAACAAGAAGGCTTCCTTATAAAGGCATGGAAGAGTGCCTTAAGGGCACCATTTGGATTAGGGTGCAACCCTCCAAAGGGTTATACCCCTCCCATACACCACTTGGAGCCTAGAGGTATGTTCTTTAAAGTTGGAGGACATGTCCCTACAAATATGTACCATTCCCAAAGTGTACCAACCAAGGAACATGTCCATCCTTCATCATACCTAAGTATTGGAAGAATTTACAACAATCCCCCACGATGCTTCAAATATTCATGCAGACACTTGAGAGATTTTCCGTGAACTAAAGCTGCATCGAAATAGGTATCTTTCGTCTTGAACCTTTCCTAGTGAATGACAATCGGATTTACTTGGGAAACTAGTGACCCATAGTCTTGAATTGTTCCGCCGTCGGTGTAAACCAAGACAATTTCCACACACAGCTTTACTTCGACCATTTCCCATTCTACAGCTGTGTTCATTTTGGCCATAAACAGCGGTCCTAGATTCATCAAGCACTTTGGAGAAATCAGCCTGTAAAATCCCATGAAGTGACCTCACTTCTTACTTGAAATAGGTGATCTACTATGAAGAGGTAATCTATCTTTACCCCTATTAGGACTTATCTCCTAATATAGTGATCATTAAAAGCCTTAGCTTATCCTAACCTTGACAGACAGCACTCTGCGTCATTATCAAAATGGGAAAGAGTACAAAACTCTTCAGTGCTTGTTTTGAATTGCACAAAGTTTCAGTTGTCCATTTTGAACCTAGATCTTGGGATCTCCAGTCAACTAGGTTGGGTTTCCATAGTGACAATTCTTAATTTATAGGCTTCAAGCCCATTCCTCTCGATGACTTCTCAACTTGCTCTCTAAGCAAACCTTTAGTAAGTGGATCCGCTAGGTTTTCCTTTAATTTCACTGTTGGAAAATTATGACCCATATCATCACTATTTGTAAAGAATATGGTGTTTTTGTACAAATTAACTATGTGACAAAAGTAAATTGCTATTTTATCATTTTGTAATTGGATTACTTGGATATATAAATGATAAAAGTCCATATGGTTAAATCAGATTAATAAGATATGAGACAATATTAATCCATGAATGGTTTAATCGTTAAATATCCCTAGTCGTAGTATTATTGAGACTGAACATCAATAATACGGAATAGACAAGTATTGCACTTGTGCGCGTTATGGAAGCTTAACGGTATAGTTCTAATAGATTTAAGTATTGGATACTTATGCAAGTATGATAAGAGGTTCTGTTAGCCGTTGGACCAGGAACATGTTCACTCTGGATAGACCCACTCGGAATCCCATTGGTAGTATGACTATATGTCTATGGGAATCCGAATCAGGTTAGGTGTATGTGGTCTTTAACTTGAGACTTGCATCGCTATTACTTGTGAGAATTAGTTTACTTTGGTATTGGTTGTCCGGAGCTTTAACAGGTTCTGTGTACGCCTCTGCTGGATTTACTGAGAATCATAGGGTATTGGATGTGATGTCAAGATGAGAGTATCACTTCAGTCATATGGAGAAGATGATCACATAAGATACGGTACTAGTACTCTTAAATACTGCAGCTATCAGGATAATATGACTAGGTCATGATTATCCGATTATAGAGACTAGTTACACGGGATCCGATATATGCTTCGTACAGGGCGGACACAGCGCCAGCCCTAGGCCTAGCATATGACATCCGATATTGGATCTTATTATGCTATACATTGTATTACTACGCCTGATACAAATAATATTCCTCAGTGGATATTTCTGCAGAATTAGGTAGGCACGGTGCTTTGCTAGAAGCCAACCATGTCTTGTAAATCGGTGAGAACGTGGTACGGGGTACGCACGTGTTTGGATAGTCCGATGACCATATTTATTGCCAACATATCCAGAAATCTCTTGGGTCGCTTCCCAAAGATTCACCAATGACATTTGACTTGAACAATATTAATCTGGGATTAATTATGAGAGAGAAAATTAATCTGGGATTAATTGCGACAAGAATTAATCTGGTATTAATTTGTACAGAAGAGAGAACGCGATTAATTTGGAATTAATCGATAAAATAAATTTAATAGTAAAATTGGATTTTTCTATTTAATTTATTTATTTGGGCTAAAATAATATATCAGATATATTAATTGAAATTGGATTTCAATGCGGAATTACAATTGGATTTTAATTCAAGCTAACAGATTAATTTGGAATTAAATCGTAAGTGACTTTCGTAATAATTTTGCTAGGCGTAATTATTTAATTAAATTGGATTTAATTATTAAGCGACGAGAAATTTGTTCAATCGGATTAAACGAAACCGGGCCCAAAGTCAAGTTGTGTGTTGGAGAAGCCAACTTAAATTTGAAATTTTAAATGGGTGGGACTCATGACTTACATCAAATGTTTAACATTGATGGAAGTGGTTGGCCTTCATTAATTGGATTATTTAACAACACACCAGCCCACTTTTGGTAACACATTACTATTCATTCTCTTCTCCCAAATTTTCGATCTTCTCTTCTCTTTGGCGGTCAAATTTTATTTCAAAATTTGTGAAAGCTAGCACTTTTGGGAGTCAATTAAGGTGATAGGGAAACTCACCCAAGAGTTTAGAACTCATCATCAAGGCTTGGAGCTTCATCATCCAAAGAGAATTTTTGAAATTTCTCCAAAATCATTGTAAGTATTTCCGCAACTTATTATGATTATTCACACACAAATCATTTTTAGAGATCTTGTGGCATGTGTAGGATACTAACAATGGTATCATAACCTCCTAAACTTGATTTGGAAATCTAGGGTTTTTAACTTTAATTTAGGGGATTTTGCTTGGAGCATGTAGTGTTTGGTTGTGTTTATATGATGATGACTTAGAGTTATACATTTTTGGATTTGTGAAAATTGATTGGATCAAAATTTCCCCAATTCCTTAAACATGGTCGAAACTTTTCCCTAGAATACTAATGATGATTTTTTGAAATTTAATAATTGGATGCGTTATTGGGATCAAATGAATGTTAATTGTTGATTTAATTAGATTGAAATCAAAATTGAATGTTATTTCTTGCTATTACCGTGAGTATGAAGCATGTTGGATGAATTGATTTTGCTTTAATTTATGTTTGACGTGAATTAAAATATTAAGCATGATTAATTAGATTAATTAACGTTTTGGAAATATTAGATTAATTAACTAATTGTATTAATTACACTTTAATTGGATTAATGTGATATTTGGAATAATACATTAATCTAATTTGGTTGTATTTGGGCTAATGGGCTTGGTTGGGCCAAGTATGGTTTTGGACAATTGGGTTGGATCCAATTAGGCCTAAACCATTTCCATAAAAGTCCATAATATAACTTTTGGGCCTTTTATAATTTAATTGGGCCTAATGGGCCAAAATTATTTTTTGGCTTAGGGTGATTCCTAAATGGGCCTAGGCTTTTGGGTTGGATCTATAATGGCCAAAGCCCATGCCTAAAGAAATAATCAAAAGCCCATTGGACTCAATAGAATTGGCATTGGATGCTAATTGGGCCTTTGACACCCATTTAGATTGGATTTGGAATCCAAGTCTAAAAGGCACTAAAATTTGTATAATTGTTTAATTTGGAATTAAACAAGAATTAGTATTAGATACAATTTAAATTGGATTTAAAATTATAGTTCGATATAATTCAAGAATACTTACTTTGAGTATTTATTCTTAAACGAGTTGGACTCGCGCAAATCAAATCATTATATGAACATTGGATGGTCATTATTGAAGATTAATTAATTGGATTAGATTGATTGAACAACATGCTTTGTGTGAATACTTGGATGTATTTGTATGAATAATGTATATCAGATGGATATTAGATGGGTGGGGGAAAATTAGGAAATTGTTGTAAATATGGTATTTATTTAAATTGGACCTGCGTGTCCAGCCTTTCACCTCCTATTCTCTTTCTATTTCTCTTCTCACCAATTCCCCCCAATGTAAATGAGGTTTCTTATAGTGTTATGTAATTGGGTAGAAGAATGTAAAGTGCTAGCGGGCAAGAGGAAAGAGAGAGATTTGTTCTAGGAACAAATTGTATTATATATTCATCTGTATATCATTATTAATTTATCTCGCCTTATTATGCTTTTAGAATGCATGTTTAAGGGTAAATGACGAGACCTAATCAAAGATAATAAATTGGTTGCCAATTTATGAAAAACACATTCACTTTAATATTAAGCGTTTTCCTTCCATTGAGTGGTTCTCTCTCAAGATCCAAGATTGGCTTTGATTTGTTAGCCAAAGTCAAGATCATTGTCCATCGCAGATGTGTTTGAACCATGAAAGATTTGTTATACATCACATGTCTTGGGTAGTTGTGACTTGTTGGCCAAAGTCAAGTTCACTTCTTATTCATCGACGTGGATTATGAGGCTTTCCCACTGTCAATGGGTCGCGCTTAACTGGAATCATTAAGCTTGTTGAGCCAAAGCCAAGGCTTAGTTGATTCAGAGAAAAAGGTTAGGAAATATATTGGATATATATTTTGGACTTGGAGGTCCACCTATCGGATCTAGGAATTGGATGAGATCCAGTTGATATTAGAGATCTACCTAGTTAAGTTTTATACAGCTTGTTGGCCAAAGTCAAGGTTGTGTATTATTTAACGGGATCCTAGCCCACTAGGAAAATGGGTTTCTCGAGTACTCAACAGAAGTTTAGAGGCTTGCCGAAAAATAGTTGAGACATCTCGGGCCTGAGCCCGGACCTGAGCAGCCAGTAGAGTGTGAGCTTTGGAAGACTCACCGTGATGATAACTTTATTGCTCAATCCGTCATGCTTGCTGTAATGACTCCTCAATTTCTTCGTCAGAACAAAGGATTGGATCCTTATAACATGATGTTGAAATTGAAGGATCTTCACAGATCTAACCTTAGATCTCAGAAGTATGAATTGCAAAAGAAGCTCTTTCGCTCGCGTATGTCAGAGGGTACATCTGTCGAGCACTATTTGTCGCAGATGATTACTGACATCAAACAACTAGGTCAACTGGGCATAACCTTTGAGGCTGAGACTTCCATAGATTTGATCTTACAGTCTCTGCCCGATTGCTGGGGCGGGTTCATCATGAACTATAACATGATGAACCAAGAGAGGCCTCTTGGATAGTTAATGGCTATGCTGAAAGAGGCACAACCAGAGCTTCTGAAGGGCAAGAAGCACGAGACACATCTTACTTCGACATTCCAGAAGGCCAAGGCTTGGCCGAAGGCTTATGGGGGTGTGAAGAGAAGAAAAAGAAGGGCAAGGCCAAATCATCACAGTCTTATGGGAGGACTAAGGACATATCCCAAGATGTTTGCCTACATTGTGGAAAACGGGGTCACTGGAAGCGTGACTACCATATGTACAAGGCGCACATGAAGAAAGTGAAGGCGGGTAAGGCTCTGGCTGCAGGTATGTTTGTTATTGAAATAAACATATCCACTACTGGTTTTAAAAATTAGATTTTTGATTCTGGATGTGGTACTCACATATGTATTGATGTGCATGATCTGTAGATTAGCAGGAGACTGGCATTAGGAGAGATCGACCTACGAGTCAGAAATGAGATGAGAGTCGCTGTTTTGGCCGTTGGCACATATGTTTTGGAACTGACCTCCGAGCATGTACTTACATTAGGGGACTATTATTTTGTACCTATTTTGACTAGGAATATCATCTCTGTATCTTGTTTAACCCGATGCGGGTATACCTTTGTATTCCGGAACACTGGGTGTTTTGTTTATAAAGATGACATTGAGATATGTACATCGGATGTTAATAATGGTCGTTATATTTTGAATATAAACGAATCTCAAAAATATAACATGACAAACAAAAGGCTCAAATTGAGTAAAACAAATGAGACTTATGTTAGACATTATGACCCATAGCGTCACTGTTTTGTAAATGATATTGTATTATTGTACAAAATCAACTATGTGATAATGAAATTGCCTTTTCCCGTTTTGTAAAATTATTTACTTTGATATATTAATGGCAAAAGTCCATATGATTAGTTCCGTATTGAGATGATATGAGACAGTATCAATATAAAAGGTTTAATCATTAAATATCCATAGTCGGAGTATTATCGAGATCGGACATCGATAATGCGGAATAGACTAGTATTGCACTTGTGCGAGTTGTGATGGCACAACGGCATAGTTCTCATATATTTAAGTATTGGATACTTATGCAAGTGCGATAAGAGGTTGTGTTTTACCGATGGTACGGAAAACAGCTTCGCTCTGGATAGACCCCGCGGAATCCCATTGGTAGTATGTCTGCGTGTCTATGGGAGGCCGCATCAAGGTAGGTGTATATGGTCTTAACCTAAGACTTGCATCGCTAGTACTTGCGACAATCGGTAAACTTTGGTTTTGGTGGTTCGGGGCTTTAACCGGTTCTATGTACGCCTCTTCTGGGTTTATCGGGAATCATAGTGTGCTGGATGTGATGTCAAGATGGAAGTATCACTTCAGACATATGGAGATGATGATCACACTGGATACAGAACTAGTACTCTATAAAAGGTTGCAACCGTCGGGACAATATGACTAGGTCAGGATTGTCCGATTTAAAGAGACTAGTTGTTTGATGTCCGATATATGTTTCGTACGGGGCAGACACATTTCCAGCCCCAGGCCTAACATGTGATCGTCCGATACTGGATCGATGTACGTGATACTACGGTATACTACGCTTGATAAAGATCTAATATTCCAATAAGAATATTTCTGGAGAATTGGGTAGGCATGGCGCTTTGCTAGAAGCCAACCTTGTCTTGTAAATCGGTAAAAATGTAGTACGATGTACGTACGTGTTCGGATTATCCGACGACCGTATTTACTGCCAACATATCCGGAGATCTCTTGGGTTGTTTCCCTATCACCTCCTAAGCATGAAATACATTAGGGTTTATTTGGGGAAAATTGATTGAAGCATGTTCTTGTGAAATTTGATGATAAAGTATGCTTATATGTATGTAATATGATGTAATACATGATCAATTTTGAGAAAAATGCATTGGATGATTTTTCCCCAAAATGGTTGCTTTGGCCGAATGTGGAGGTGCTTCCACTGGTTTGGAATTTTTTCATGCACAAGTTCATTAGATGACTTAAATATGATTATATGTATGATATATGATGTAATACATGATCAATTTTGGGAAAAAATGCATTGGATGATTTTTCCCCAAAATTGATGCTTTGACCGAATGTGGAGGTCCTTCCACTGGATTGAAATTTTTTCATGCACAAGTTCATTAGATGACTTAAGTATGATTATATGTAAGAAATATGATCTTATACATGATCAATTTTGAAAAAATGCATTGGATGATTTTTTCCCCAAAATTGTTACTTTGACCGAAAATGGAGGTCCTTGCACTGAATTGGAATTTTTGTGTACAAGTTCATTAGATGACTTAAAAATATATACGAATAATTGATTAGTGATTCAATTGGATTGAAAAAAAAATCGAACTGCAAAAATCCCTCTTGGCCGAATGCAATATGACATGTTAAAGGATTTGATTCTTGTTCAAATAAATGTTGGACATATGTTTTGAACAAGTGATGATTAATAAATTAAATTGGTGTTTTTTGAAATATTTGATTTAATGAATTAATCATGGATTTACACTTTAATTAATTGAATTTTAAAATTTGGAATATTAAAATTTAATTAATGGGCTTTAATTATTAATTGGGCCTTATGGGCTTGAAATTGATTTTATGGCAATTAAGGGTGATTCCTTATTTGGGCTTGGTAATTGGGTTTGACCCACATTGACCAAAGCCCAAGCCTTTATAAATCAATTGAAAGCCCATCGGACTTTAATTAAACAAACATTGGATGTTAGTTGGGCTTGGAGACCCAATTAGATAAGATTTAGAATCTAAGTATTTAAAGCACATTAAAAGTGTAAATATTTAATTTGGAATTAAATAAATTGAATTAGTATTGAATACGACTTAAATTGGATTTAACGAGTAGTTCAATATAATTCGTGAATTCGTACCTTATGTACTTATTCTCAAACGAGTTGACTCGCGCAAAATCAAACCATTGTTTGAACATTGGATGATCACTTAAACAAAGACTAATTAATTGGATTTGATTGGTTGTATAGCATGTCTTGATTGAATATATATGTATGTGATGAATGAATAGTGTATATCGGATGGATATTAGAAGGGAAAGGGTAATTTTAGAAATTATTGTAAATTTAGAATTTATAAATTGGACTGCGTGTCCAGCCTTATCTATTTTATCTCTTTGTATTCTCTTCTCACCTAATTCCCCTCAATGTATATGAGGTTTCTCTTATTGTATTATGTAATTGGGTAGAAGTAGAATATTGCTAGCGGGGAGAGGAAAGGGAGTGATTTGTTCTAGGAACAAGTTGTTTTATATATCCATCCGTATATATCACTATTAATTACTTTACGCACTTTTGATGTTTTAGAAGCATGCTTAAGGGTGTATGATGATGAGACCTAACAAAGATAATAAATTGGTTGCCAATTACGCAAAAATCCCTCAATTTATATTAAGCGATTATCCTTCCATTGAATGATTCTTGTTCAAGATCCAAAATGGCATTGGTTTGTTGGCCAAAGTCAAGACCTTTGTCAATTGAGGATGTGCTTGAATCATGAGAGTTTTGTTCCATATCGGTGTCTTGTCCAAGTTGTGATTTGTTGGCCAAAGTCAAGATCACTTCTTGTCCAACGACATTGATTACGAATTTTTCCTTGTCAATGGGTCCCGCTTAACCGGAATCATTAGGTTTGTTGTGCCAAAGCCAAGGCCTAGATGATTCGGATGATATGGTTAGGAAAATGTATTAGATACATTGGCATAAGTAAATATACATATGTTTTGGACTTGGATGTCCACCTAACAGGATCTAGGAATTGGATTGGATCCAATTGATCTTTGAGATCTACCTAGTTAAATATCATACAATTTTTTGGCCAAAGTCAAGATTGTGTGTTATTTAACGGGATCCTAGCCCACTAGGAAATAGGATTTCCCGAGTTCTCAACAGAGGGTTAGAGACTTGATAAAAATAGTGGGAGGCTAGTATTGAATTTGCAATTTCGTTCAGATACTTAGCCTTACGCGTCTTTCAATTTTATTTCGTCTATTTATTAAAATTAGTTGGACTAATACATTGTTATTTTTTGTGACAGTTTGACTGTACCCATTTTATCGTTAACTAGATAGTTGGACTATCGTAGTTGAGATAGCAAGCAAGGGAAATGTCCGAGACATCATCATGGGTGACAATGTCTTTAAGGGCACAAACTTCGCTGATTGGGAAATGAACCTAAGGATAGTCCTTGGGGCTGAGAGGATGCTGTACACTATACAGATACCTCTCCCGCCTAAGCCCACTGACCCACTTGAGCTGGACTTATGGAAACCTCACAGCGATGATTGTGACACTGCTCAGGCAATTATGTTAGCTTCGATGACTCAGCACTTTCGTCGCCAGAATAAGGACTTGGATCCTTATAACATGATGGCTAGACTGAGAGATCTCCACCGCACCAACAAACGGATGGAGAGGTACGAGTTGGTGAAGAAACTCTTCCGCGCCCGAATGACTGAAGGCGCATTAGTTGAGGCCCACGGGGCTCAAATGATCGCCGATATTGATGAGTTGGCCAATATGGGAATAGTCTTGGAGGCTGAGCTGACCGTAGATTTGATCTTACAGTCACTTCCTGATTCTTGGAAACAAATCATAATCAACTATAAGTTGATGGACACGGATGACTCTCTTGGAGAGCTGTTATCCATCTTGAAGGAGTCTGAAAAAGAACTCCAAAAGGGGGGCAAGCGCGAGGCGCACTATGCATCGACCTCTCACAGGCCTAGGGCTGGGCCCAAAGCTACTGGAGGGGTGAGGAAGAAGAAACATAAGAAAAAGGGTAAAGACAAGTTGACAAAAGCTTCTGGGAAGCCAAGGGACAAGTTTCAAGATGTCTGCCTCCACTGCGGCAAGAAGGGTCACTGGAAACGTGACTGCCGAATGGGCAAGGGACACAGGGAGGATATCAAGGCAGGCAAGGCACTAGCCTCTGGTATGTTGTTATTGAGATAAATATGACTACTTCTAGTTTTAAAAATTGGATTTTTGATTCTGGTTGTGCTGCTCATATATGTACTGATTTGCAGGATCTGCAGAATAGCAGGATGCTGGCTTCAGGGGAGATTGATCTACGAGTCGGAAACGGAACTCCAGTTGCTGTTTTGGCTGTAGGGACTTTTGTTTTGGAATTGCCCTCGGGGCATGTGCTTAAACTTTTGAACTGTTATTATATACCTAGTTTGACTAGGAATATCATATCTATATCTTTGTTAACCCAGCATGGATACACTTTTGTATTTAGAAGCACTGGGTGTTATTATATAAAAATGATGCAGAAATTTGCACTGCTGTTGCAAATAATGGCCTTTATATTTTGAATATAAATGAATCTCCTAAACATAAAATAACAAACAAAAGGCTCAAAAGGAGTAATCTAAAAGATGAAGCTTACATGTGACATTGTCGTCTAGGACACATTAACAAGACTCGCATATCCACACTTTCGAAGAGTGGGTACTTGGATGGATTTGATCTTAATTCATATGATGTCTGCGAATCTTGTCTTTTAGGCAAAATGCCTAAATCACCTTTTAGTGGTAAAGGTGAACGTGCCACAGAACTGTTAGCCCTCGTTCATAGCGACGTATGTGGGCCCATGTCTAGCCAGGCTAGAGGTGGATATCATTACTTCGTAACCTTTACGGATGATGTATCTCGTTATGGTTATGTGTATCTAATGAGACACAAGTCGGAAACTTTTGAGAAATTCAAAGAGTTTCGACACGAAGTAGAAAAACAAACAGGCATGAGTATTAAGACACTGCGGTCGGACCGTGGTGGCGAATACTTAAGTTATGAGTTTCAAGATTACTTGAAAGAATATGGTATTCTTTCACAGTGGACTCCTCCTAGAACACCTCAATTAAACGGTGTGTCTGAACGGAGAAATCGTACCTTGTTAGACATGGTAAGGTCGATGATGAGTCGCACTGAGCTACCTATATCCTTCTGGGGATACGCATTAAACAGTGCAGTACTTATTTTGAATAAGATTCCGTCAAAGTCTGTTGAACAGACTCCATATGAGATATGGACAGGGAGGAAACCAGGTTTCTCTTTCCTGAAGATTTGGGGATGCTGGGCATATGTTAAACGTTTGGAAGGTACCAAACTAGAACCCAAATCAGATAAATGCCTTTTCGTGGGATATCCTAAGGAAACCAAAGGATATTACTTCTATCACCCACAAGAGAACAAAGTATTTGTTGCTCTACATGCATTTTTTTCCTTGAGAAGGAATTCCTAGATGCAGTGGTAAGTGGGAGGAAAGTGGAGCTCGATGAAAATCGTAGTGATACTGTTCCTGGCAATGAATCAACGACGAAACATAAACAGACGATCCAGGATGAGTCTGTACCACAATCTTCATATACACAAGGATCGCGTAGGTCGGAGAGAGTCAGGACGGTACCTGAGAGGTATGGGTTCCTGATCTCGCCTCATGTAGATATTAATCTTATTGAGTATAATGAACCGACTATGTATGAGGAAGCAATACAGAATATTGATTCCGCTTTATGGCAAGAAGCCATGAACTCCGAGATGGATTCCATGTACGCCAACCAAGTTTGGACACTGGTTGATGCACCAGAAGGCGTAATGCCTATTGGATGCAGATGGATCTTCAAGAAGAAGACCGACATGGATGGCAACGTACAAACGTACAAAGCTAGGCTTGTAGCAAAGGGGTATCATCAACAATATGGTATTGATTATGACGAAACTTTCTCACCCGTTGCCATGATTAAATCCATTCGGATAATGCTTGCAATAGCTGCATATTTCAATTACGAGATATGGCAGATGGACGTTAAAACCGCTTTCCTTAACGGAAACCTTTTAGAGGATGTTTATATGCAACAGCCTGACGGTTTTATCATACCTAGACTTGCAAACAAGGTTTGTATGTTAAATCGATCCATTTATGGATTGAAGCAAGCATCACGGTCATGGAATCAGCGTTTTGATGAGATCATAAAAGAATATGATTTCGTACAAAACGATGATGACCCTTGTGTATACAAGAAGGTTAGTGGGAGAGCACTGACTTTTATTGTCCTTTATGTCGACGACGTATTGCTTATAGGCAATGACATTCCCATGCAAACGTCGGTGAAAGCTTGGCTTTCATTAAAATTCTCCATGAAAGATTTGGGAGAAGTAGCCTTTATTCTGGGAATAAAGATCTACCGGGATAGATCTAGAAAGCTGCTTGGACTCTCCCAGAGTACATATATTGACAAAGTGTTGAAGCGATTCAACATGGATCAATCCAAGAAGGGATTGATGCCAATGTCGCGTGGTATCCTTCTGTCTAAAGACATGTGTCCTAAGACTAAAGAAGAGAGAGATAACATGAGTCGGATACCGTTCGCCTCGGTAGTCGGATCGATCATGTATGCCATGATATGTACGCGACCTGATGTGTCATATGCTTTGAGCATGTGCAGTCGCTATCAGCCAGATCCAGGTGAAGGTCACTGGATGGAAGTTAAGAATATCCTTAAGTATCTTAGACGAACTAAGGATGCTTTCTTAATTTATGGAGGTGGAGAACTTGAGGTGTCTGGGTACACCGATGCAAGTTTCCAAACCGACAAGGACGACTTCAAGTCGCAATCGG
Organism: Zanthoxylum bungeanum; assembly: GCA_019454045.1. Classification (NCBI taxonomy): domain Eukaryota; kingdom Viridiplantae; phylum Streptophyta; class Magnoliopsida; order Sapindales; family Rutaceae; genus Zanthoxylum; species Zanthoxylum bungeanum. Next base: position 22,056 of record SKCR01044801.1, on the reverse strand, counting down.
GGTACATTTTTTGTTTGAATAACGGAGCATTGAGCTGGAAATCTTCCAAGCAAGAAACTGTTGCCGATTCAACAATAGAAGCGGAGTATATTGCTGCGTCAGAAGCAGCAAAGGAGGCAGTTTGGATCCGAAAATTCCTAATCGGATTAGGAGTAGTTCCGTTAGCAGCTGAGCCCGTGCCATTGTATTGTGACAATAACGGGGCTATAGCACAAGCTAAGGAACCAAGGTCTCATCAACGATCCAAGCATGTTCTTCGGCGTTACCATCTGATTCGGGAGATTATACATCGTGGCGATGTAAAAGTCGAGAAGGTCGCATCGGATGACAACATTGCAGATCCGCTGATGAAGGCTGTTCTTCAGGATGTGTTTGAACGACATATACATAGTTCAGGTATTAGATGCTTGAGTGATTGGCTATAGGCCAAGTGGGAGACTGTTAGACATTATGACCCATAGCGTCACTGTTTTGTAAATGATATTGTATTATTGTACAAAATCAACTATGTGATAATGAAATTGCCTTTTGCCATTTTGTAAAATTATTTACTTTGATATATTAATGGCAAAAGTCCATATGATTAGTTCCGTATTGAGATGATATGAGACAGTATCAATATAAAAGGTTTAATCATTAAATATCCCTAGTCGGAGTATTATCGAGATCGGACATCGATAATGCGGAATAGACTAGTATTGCACATGTGCGAGTTGTGATGGCACAACGTCATAGTTCTCATATATTTAAGTATTGGATACTTATGCAAGTGCGATAGGAGGTTGTGTTTTACCGATGGTACGGAAAACAGCTTCGCTCTGGATAGACCCCGCGGAATCCCATTGGTAGTATGTCTGCGTGTCTATGGGAGGCCGCATCAGGGTAGGTGTATATGGTCTTAACCTAAGACTTGCATCGCTAGTACTTGCGAAAATCGGTAAACTTTGGTTTTGGTGGTTCGGGGCTTTAACCGGTTCTGTGTACGCCTCTTCTGGGTTTATCGGGAATCGTAGTGTACTGGATGTGATGTCAAGATGGAAGTATCACTTCAGACATATGGAGATGATGATCACACTGGATACAAAACTAGTACTCTATAAAAGGTTGCAACTGTCGGGACAATATGACTAGGTCAGGATTGTCCTATTTAAAGAGACTAGTTGTTTGATGTCCGATATATATTTCGTACGGGGCAGACACATTTCCATCCCCAGGCCTAACATGTGATCGTCTGATACTGGATCGATGTACGCGATACTACGGTATACTACGCTTGATAAAGATCTAATATTCCAATAAGACTATTTCTGGAGAATTGGGTAGGCATGGCGCTTTGCTAGAAGCCAACCTTGTCTTGTAAATCGGTAAAAACGTAGTACGAGGTACGTACGTGTTCGGATTATCCGACGACCGTATTACTTCCAACATATCCGGAGATCTCTTGGGTCGCTTCCTGAAGATTCACCTATGATGTTTGATTCGAACTTTATTAATCTTGGATTAATTACGGAGAAACTTTATCTTGGATAAAATGCCTAATTAGGAGAGAGAACGATTAATTTGGAATTAATCGATAAAATAATAATTCGATATATTAAACGAAATTAGATTTCGACGCGGAATTAAAATCGGATTTTAATTCGGGCAAACGAATTAATTTAGAATTAATTCGTTAGCGATGTGAATAGTAATTCGCTAGGCGTAATTATTTAATTCACGTCGCGACGGAAATTCGTTAATTCGGAATTAGCGAAACCGAGCCCGAAAGTGTTTGCGGACACATTCGTATTTTGAAACGAGTGGGACCCACAAATCACATCGCGAAGTCTCATCACTTGACACGACTAGTTGATGGATGTATCTAGTCACCTTTATGGGATGATACATTGTCACTATTCTCAATGTAAGTTGGTGAGGCCATTTAATGGCTTTTGGGAGGGAAAACCTTTTCACGGTTTTTGAAGGGTTTTTTACCAAAATATTTTGGTAATTGTTATCATCATCATTTCACGTTTTTGAAACAATAAAAAGTGAAAAAGAAAACCAAAAGCCTCTCTCCCTCTTCTTCTTCTTGCTCACGCCGTGAGCTTCCACAAGGCAGAAAAATTGTTTTTCATTTCTCCATTTTTGCTAGCACAATGAGGGATCAAAGGAGGTGATAGGGAAACAACCTTGGAGCTTGGAACACTTGAAGACTTGAAGCTTCTCTCCCTTTATGCTCTTGGCCGAAAGTTTCTACCTTGAAGACTCAAGGAAGTTTTCTTCATCAATTTTCGTCACAAGCTTTGTAAGTATGATTCCGCCATGCTTCAAGCTTTGTATGTATAAATTTGTGTATTTCTTTGGCTTATACTTTCTTTGGGACTAATTATAGAAACCTACAACTTATTTGTGGCATTGTCGTCTGGGACATATTAACATAACTCATATATCCACTCTTTCAAAGAATGGATACTTGGACGAATTTAATCATGATTGATATGATGTCTGTGAATCTTGTTTATTAGGCAAAATGCCTAGAACACCTTTTAGTGGTAAGGGTGTACGTGTCACCGAGCTATTAGCCCTCGTTCATAGTGACGTATGTGGGCCGATGTCTAGCCAGTCTAGAGGTGGATATGAATACTTCGTAACCTTTACGGATGATGCATCACATTATGGTTATGTGTATCTTATGAAACACAAGTCGGAAACTTTTGAGAAATTCAAATAGAAAAACAGACTGACAAAAGAATTAAAACATTGCGGTCGGACCGTGGTGGAGAATACTTAAGCAATGAGTTTCAAGATTACTTGAAAGAGTATGATATTCTTTCACAATGGACTCATCCCGGAACACCTCAATTGAACGGTGTGTCTGAACGGAGAAATTGAACTTTGTTGGACATGGTAAGGCCAATGATGAGTCGTACAGAGCCACCAATTTCCTTATGGGGATACGCATTAAACAGTGCAATACTTATTTTGAATAAGGTTCCGTCAAAGTCTGTTGGACAGACTCCATATGAAATATGGACAGGAAAGAAATTGGGTTTCTCATTCCTGAAGATTTGGGGATGTTGGGCATATGTTAAACATTTGGATGGTACCAAACTAGAACCTAAATCGGATAAATGCCTATTTGTAGGTTATCCTAGGGAAACCAAAATATATTACTTCTACAACCCACAAGAGAACAAAATATTTATTGCTCTCCATGTAGTTTTCCTCGAAATGGAATTCATAAATGCAGTGGTAAGTGGAAGGAAAATAGAACTCGATGAAAATTGGAGTGATAATATTCCTAGCACCGACCCCCTCATGGAACACGAACAGTTCATCAGGGATGAGACTATTCCACAATCATCTAATACACAAGAACCGCGTAGGTCGGAGAGAGTCAAAAAGCAACTTGAGAGGTATGGGTTTCTGATCTCACCTCATGTAGACATTAATCTTATTGAGGAAGATGAACCGGCTACGTATGAGGAAGAAATACAAGGTATCAACTCCACTTTATGGCAGGACGCCATGAAGTCCGAAATGGATTCCATGTATACCAACCATGTCTGGACACTGGTTGATGCACCAGAAGGTGTTAAGCCGATTAGTTGTAAATGGGTCTTCAAGAAAAAGACGGAAATGGATGGCAACATACAATGTACAAAGCTAGGCTAGTAGCGGAATGGTATCATCAACGACATGGTGTCGATGACGACAAAACTTTTTCACTTGTTGCCATGATTAAATCCATTCGGATAATTCTTGCTATTGCTGCATATTTCGATTATGAAATATAGTAGATGGACGTCAAAACCGCTTTCCTTAACGGAAACCTTTTGGAGGATGTTTATATGCAACAACCTGACAAATTGATCGTGCCAAAACATACAAACAATGTTTGCAAGTTAAACCGATCCATTTATGGATTAAAGCAAGCATCGCATTCTTGGAACCAACGTTTTGATGAGATCATAAAAGAATATGGTTTCATTCAAAATGAAGATGATTCTTGTGTATATAAGAAGGTTAGTGGGAGCGCACTGACATTCATTGTCCTATATGTTGATGATGTATTGCTTCTTGGCAATGATATTCCCATGCTATAATCAGTGAAAGCGTGGCTTTCATTAAAATTCTCCATGAAAGACTTGGGAGAAGCAGCCTTTATTCTATGAATAAGGATCTACCGGGATAGATCTAGAAAGCTGCTGGCACTCTCCCAGAGCTCGTACATTGAAAAAGTGTTGAAAAGATTCAACATGGATCAGTCCAAGAGGGGGCTACTTCCGGTGTCACATGGCATCTCTCTATCTGAGGACATGTGTCCTAAAACTCAAGATGAGAGAGATGCAATGATTCGGATCCCATATGCTTTAGTAGTCGGATCGATCATGTACGCCATGATATGTACTTGACTTGATGTCTCATATGCTTTGAGCATGTGCAGTCGCTATCAGGCCGATCCAGGTGATGGTCACTAGATTGCAGTAAAGAACATCCTTAAGTACTTAGACGAACTAAGGATACTTTCTTAGTCTATGGGAAGGAGAACTTGAGGTAACTGGGTACACCGATGTAAGTTTCCAAACCAATAAAGATGACTGTAAGTCACAATCAGGGCACATATTTTGTTGGAATAACGGAACAGTGAGCTGAAAATCTTCCAAGTAAGATAATGTCGTCGATTCAACAAAAAAACGGAATATATTGCTGCAGCTGAGGCAACAAAAGAAGAAGTTTGGATCCGTAAATTCCTAATTGGATTAGGAGTAGTTCTGTTAGCAGCTGAGCTGAGCGATAGCACAGGCTAAAGAACCATGGTCTCATCAATGATCCAAGCATGTACTTCAATGGTTTCATCTGATTCGTGAGATTAAACATCGTTGCGATGTCAAGATCAAAAAAATCGCATTAGATGATAACCTTGTAGATCCGCTGACGAAAGCTATATCTCAGCAAAAGTTTGAGTGACATGTATGTTGGTTATTATCTAGGTCCCAAGATCAAACAAGACATGAAAACAATGCGTGAATACACCAACGAAGATAGCGGAATACTTACATCGGTTGGTTGAGTCGAATCGGCAACAAACAAAGCACAAAATGCTCACTGGTTTGGCGCCACTGCATGCAGTTCACTGCCTTCTGTCTTCTGTTTTTGAGCTGCGAAATGAAGCTCCTAACTTCGTCGGATGGATCCCGGCTCATGGGTGAACCTCCCTACCACCTTCGCAAGACTCGTAAGTGTGCTAGCACTTGAATTTTCACCATGAAAACCCACTCTTGCTTCCCCTTAGTGTCACGCCATTTCTGGTTCTGAACCAGTCCATTTTTGTTCTGTTTTTTGCGTGAGAGAAGAGAAAGAAAAATGGAGAGATAGAAATGTGTTGACTTGTTACAAAAGGTGTAAAAGCTTTACCTTTTATATTTTCCAAAAAAATATAAAATGATTTACCTTTTGCTTTAATTCAAAATCAAGCAAAAAGTTGGAGCCAAAAGCATAAAGTTTTCCCTCCAAAATGCTTTTTACACTTTATGTCAACTTTAAGTCATATCAACTTTAATAAAGTGACATGTCTTTGACGCTTGATGCGACTTGCATCGCCGCACTCGAATTTGAAATACGAATGCGCTCGCAATCACACCCGGGCTCGGGTTCGTTAATTCCAAATTAACGATTTTTCCGTCGCGTCGTAATTAAATGATTACGCCAGTGAATTCACTATTCACGTCGCTAACGAATTAATTCTAAATTAATTCGTCGCCCGAATTAAAATCTAATTTTAATTCCGCATCGAAATCTAATTTCATTTAATATATCGAATATATTAATTTAATCGATTAATTCCAAATTAATCGTTATCTCTCTCTTGACGATATTTTATCCTAGATAAAATATCTCTCTAATTAATCCTAGATTAATTTTCTCTCTCTTCTATATAATCCCAGATTATTCAAGAGTGCGAGTTGTGCGTCATTGGTGGATTATCGAGAAGCGACCCATGAGATCCCCGGATTAGCTGGCAGTAAATACGGTCGTCGGAGTATCCGAATCACGTACGTACCAAGTACTACGTTCTACCGATTTACGAGACAAGGTCGACTCCTAGCAAAGCACCAAGTCTACCCAATTCTCCGGACATATCCATTTAAGAATATCAAAGATCTATATCAAGCGTAGTATACTAATGTATTGTGCATATCGGCCTAGTATCGGATAGTCACGTGCTAGGGCTGGGGCTGGATAAGTGTCTGCCCCGTCCGAAGCACATATCGGATGTCTGGTAATATAGTCTCTATAATCGGATAGTTATGACCTGGTCACAATATCCCGATTGGTTGCGCAACACTCATGAGCACTAGTACCGTATCCTGCGTGACATCGTCTCCATAATGACTGAAGTGACACTTCCGTCTCGACATCACACCCAATACACTACGACTCTCTGATAAACCCAGAAGTGGTGTATGCAGAACCGGTTAAAACCTGTACCACAAAGACCAAAGTTTATCGATTACCATAAGTATTAGCGATGTAAGTCTCAGGTTAAGACTATACACACCTACCTTGATTTCGGCCTCCCAAAGACACATAGTCATAATACCAATGGGATTCCGAGGGGTCTATCCAGAGCGAAGCTGTTTCCCGTACCATCGGTGAAACACGACCTCCTATCGCACTTGCATAAGTATCCAATACTTATATATATGAGAACTATGTCGTTGTGCCCTCACAACGCACACAAGTGCAATACTAGCCTATTCCGCATTATCGATGTCCAGTCTCGATAATACTACGGCTATGGATATTTAATGATTAATCCTTCGGGGACTGATACTGTCTCATATCATTCTCGGTCCAGGAACTAATCATAGGGACCTCTCTTTATTTATATATATTTATGGTGATCTAATCACAAATGATGAGAGTGCAGTTTCCTTGTCACATAGTTAATTTGCTACAACAACACAATGATCTGTGCAAATAGTGACGCTATGGGTCATTTTGTCCAACAATCTCCCACTTGGCACATAGCGAGTCACTCAAGTGTCCTACATCTGAACTATGTACGGTTCGCTCAAATTGCTGAGAAAAGGTTTTCGTCAGCGGATTTATTTGATTATCGTCTGACGTGATTTATACGATCATCACATCGCCACGATGTATGATCCGAACGAATCAGATGATATGGAAGTATATATCTGGATCGTCGATGAGACCTTTAATTCCTTAGCCTGTGCTGATGCCTAGCTCAGCTGCTAAAAGAACTATATCTAATCTAATTAGATTTATTATCGATCCAAATAGCTTCTATTGCTGCCTCAGCTGCAGCAATAATCCGCATTTGTTGTTTATTCGGCAACAGTTATCTTGCTCGGAATATTTCCAGCTCACTGTCCCGTTATTCAAACTTTATAGTACCGTAGTATTTAATTGTTTGGAAACTTGTTGCAGTGATCCCAGTCACTTCAAGTTCTCCTTCTCTATAGTTTAAGACAGCATCTTTAGTTCTCTGAGATACTAACAGATGTTCTTAATCTTCAATCAAGTGACTATCACTTGGATTGACCTGATTGTGACTCCATATGCTCGAAGCGTATGAGACACCCTATCAAGTACATTTTAAATGTATAATTTCCCAGAGAGTGTTAACAACTCCAAATCTATCCCAGTAGATCTTTATTCCTTGAATAAAGGTTGTTACTCCCCAGAATTCTACGGAGAATTTCTATTGAAAGAATATCTATGAAAGCCAAGCTTTCAGCAATTGCTTTATGGGAATTTCACTGTCAGTGCGCACTCCCACTAACCTCCTTATATACACAAGAATTATTTCGTTTTGATTCAAATCATAAACCATTATGATTATTTCAAAACGACAGTTCCAAGAACCTTATGCTTGCTTCAATCAAACATGGATCGAATAACCCGCAAACCTTTTTGTCGATTATTCAAAATCGTCAGGATGTTGTAAACATCCTCCAAAAGGTTTCCTTTTCAGGAAAGTGATTTTGATCTACAACTGACTCATTTCATCAATTGAAATACGCAGTTTTCAACAAGCATCTTCAAAATGGATTTACCATGGCAACAGGTAAAAGATTGAACCGTTATTAACACAATGTTGATAACGATACCTTTCCGTCAAAAGCCCAGCTTTGTACGTTGGTATGTTGCCTTCCATGTATGTCTTCCTTGAAGACGTTTAATGTACCAATAGGCACAATGCCTTGTGGTACAACAACTAGTATCCAAAATAGTTGTTATACATGGAATCCATTTCGGACTCATGGCACTTTGCCATAATAGGGAGTCGACACCTCGTATCACTTCCTCAAAACGTAGTCGGTGGATATACCTTCATAAGATTGACATATTTATGAGGTTAGATCAGAAACCCATACCCTAGGTTGTTTTCTGACTCTATCCGATCTACTCAGTTCTTGTGTATTCGAAGATTAATGGTACAGATTCATTATTGATGAACTGTTTGTGTTCCATTAAGGACTTCGCCTTGAACAGTATTACTCCGATTTTCATCGAGTATCACTATCCTCCCACTGACCACTGCATATCGGTATTCCTCTCAGGAAAACCGCATGGAGCAACAATTACATTGTTCTCATGTGAGATTTATAAGTACTATACTTATGGTTTCCCTTAGGATAACCTATATTGGCACTTATCCTATTTGGGTTCTTAGTTTGGTATCATCCAAACGTTATGCCTGGCATACCCAAATATCAGGAATGAGAAACCCCGTTTCTTTCCTGTTCATATCCTATATGACATCTGTCAAACAGATTTATATGGAACCTTATTCTAATAATTTTTACACTGTTAATACATATCCGGTTGAAGGAGATAGTAGCTCAGAGCGACTCGTGATAAACTTATCATGTCCAACAAAATTCGGTTTTAGTTCGGACACACCGTCTAACTGACGTGTCTCGGGAGGAGTCCTCATCTGAAAGAATACCGTACTATTTCATGTACGTATGAAACTTACTGCTTAAGTATTTTCCATTACGGTCTTACCGGGCGGAATAATACTATAGCCGATCTGTTTTTCTATTTCGTGTCGAAACTCTAAAGTTTCCGATTTGTGTTCTTCAAAAGAAACACATAACCATAACGTGATGCTACATCCGTCAAAGTCACGAAATATTCATGTTCACATCTAGTCTAGCTAGATATGGGCCCACTTACTCTACTATGAATATGGCTAACAGATCGGTGGCACTTTTACTATTACCAAGTAAATAGTATTTTAGGTACTTTACCTAATAAACTAGATTTGCAGACCTTATTTGAATAGTCAAATCAGTCCTAGTACCCACTCTTCAAAAGTGTGGATATACGAGTCTCGTTTAATTGTGTCCTAGACAACAATGCCACAAATAAGTCTCTATTGATCAAATCATTTGAGCTATTTATTTGTCATTTTTATATGTTTGAGATTTTATTATATTCAAAATATAAATTCTGTTATTCACATCTAATGTGTTTATCTCAGTATCATCTTTATATAATAAAACACTTTAGTGTTCTAGAATATAAAGGTTTTATCCGTAACGGATTAAACACTGATATAGAGATAATGTCTCTAGTCAAACTAGTTACATTATAACAGTTCCTAATTTAAGTACATACCCGAAGGGTAGTTCCTAAATTTAGGTATCTACGGTCGAAACAGCGACTTTCGTCCCGTTCCGATTCGTAGAGAAATCTCGGCTTGAAGTCAGTATCCAGCTCATAGCGGATTCTGAACATCAATACATATATTTTATGTACCACACTAAGTATTTAAAATCCAATTTCAATACTAGTAGTGAACATAACTTTGAAAAATTTTTAAAGTCAGAGCCTCGCCTTTTCTTTAATTCCTTCTATCTTCCATATCCAAATGGTAGTCCTTTGGGATATGTCAATGATCTTTTCAATATTTCACAAACCTTTGGCCAAGCCTTGGGTTTCGGAATATCGAAACGATGTGCACCTTGTGCAACACGCCCAATTGCAATACTTTGACTTTTCACACCTCTAGAATAGTCAAATCAATTCTCTAAGAATTAGTAATTGCAATTTAATACTTTTAAATCTAAAATAGATTTATGATAAGTATATTAATTAAGCACTAAAGTCATCATCACATAAATCTTCCAAAGATTTTATGCTCTACTTATTTGCTTAATTATGGCCTATAACAAGTTATTTTATCCATAAAGTAACCTATTATGAATTCCCAATATGAAAATTAAATCATTTAAAACATTTAATCCAATTATATATTTTAAATATCAACTTTTCAATTCTTTGCTTGATTTTAATAGTCCAACTATTTAATCAATTTAAATAAAGTACTATTTATTATAATGATTACAATAATCCAATTATTTAATCAACTATAATTTTAATATTGATTACTATAATCTAATTATAAAATCAACTATCATTTTAATTCAATTATATTGATTATTATAATCCAATTATAAAATCAACTATATATTGAATGAGTTTGTATATAGTCCAATTATATATATATATTTAAAACAACTTAAAATATTAGTCCAACTAATACTTTTAATTAATAAGACGAGTAAAATATAGATGAGCGTGTTTAGCGAGTATTAGAACGAATGTTGCAAATTCAATACTTGCCTCCCACTATTTTTCGTCGAGCCTCTAACCCTCGGTCGAGTACTCGGGAAACCGTGTTTCCTAGTGGGCTAGGATCCCGTTAAATATCACACAATCTTGACTTTGGCCAACAAATTGTATGATAATTAACTAGGTAGATCTCGAAGATCAATTGGATCTCATCCAACTCCTAGATCCAGTATGTGGACATCCAAGTCCCAAACATATATTTTATGTAGGCCTATACATCGAATGTATACCCTAACCTTTTTCCTCTGAATCAACTAGGCCTTGGCTTTGGCACAACAAACCTAGTGATCCCAAGTCAAGCGCGGACCCAGTGACATGGAAGCTTCGTAATCAATGTCAATAGACAAGAAGTGGTCTTGACTTTGGCCAACAAACCACAACTTGGACACGACACCGATATGGAACAAAGCCTCGTGATTAAAACACACTTCGACGGACAAGGGCTTGACTTTGCCAACAACCCCTGCCAATCTCGGATCTTGAGTAAGAATCACTCAATGGAAGGAAAATAAACGCTTGATATTTAACGAGGGTTTTTCGCGTGCAAATTGGCTACCATTTAATTATCTTTGTTAAGGTCTCATCATCATAACCCCTTAAACATGCATTCTAAATACATAATAAGCGAGTATGAAAATAAATAATATGATATGCGGAGGGATACTTAACACAATTGATCCTAGATCAAATCTATCCCTTTCTCACTCAAGCTAGCACTAGTAGTACTTCTAACCCGTTACACTACACTTCTAAGAAACCTCATATACATAGAGGGGAATAGGTGAGAAGAAATACAAAGAGAATAGAGGTGATAATGCTAGACACGCAGGTCCAATTTAATAAATCGAATTTATTACAACAATTTCTAAAATTGCCCAACCCGACTAATATCCATCTGATATACATTATTCATACAACACAACCACGTATTCACACACATAAGCATGCTATCAATCAATCAAATCAAATTAATTAATCTGATAATTAAGTGATCATCCAATGTTCAAACAACAACGATTTGATTTTGTTCGAGTCAAACTCATTTTTACGAATAAGTACTTAAAGTACGAATTCATGAATTAAATTAAACTACATCATTAAATCTAATTTAACATGTATTTATACTATTCACTATTCAATTCCAAATTAAATGTTATACTTTTATTTAATAAACCTTTATGATTTAAATTCCAAATTTAATCGTAACGCGTCTCAAAGACCGATTAACGTCCAACGTCAATTCAATTAAAGTCCAATGGGCTTTTAATTGATTTCTTAAGGCGTGGACTTTTGGTCAACTCGGGTCAAACCAATAACCAAAGTCCAATCCGGGATTTACCCCATAAGCCCATAAATCAATCTTGGCCCATTAGGCCCAATTGAACTTTAAAGGTTCATTAAGTCGCATTTGGGCTTTATGGTTAAGGTTTTGGGCCCAATTGGATCCAATCCATTTGGCCTAAACCCAACTTGATAAAATCAAGCCCAATAGGCCCAAATACAACATTAAAGTCCAATTTACAAAATAGGCCCAATTAATTAAATATACAAAATCCAATTTCATATTCAATTAAACTAAAGTGTATTACATGATTAATCAACTAAATCAACATTTCTAAAACACTAAATTAGTCCAATTAATCATACTCAATTCATTATTATATGTCCAACATACAAATTGAAAAATCAAACCCATTTACATGCTACAAAGCTCTCGGCCAAGGAGGGATTTTGTGTCCGATTCGGTTTCAATCCAATCGAACCCACAATCGACATTAAATCACCATCCAATTTGATTTCATACACATCCAATGTCACAAAATCAAAATTACCAAGACATTTGAGGGCATACCAAATTCGGCCAACATGAGAATTTTGGGGATTTATGTTCAATTCAAAGTACAATCCAATTGACCATAAATTAACATCATCCTACATGATTCTAACTCATCAAATGAACCAAAAACAAAAATTCCAAGAATCCAAAATCATCCACACATTCGGCCAAGTGAAGCAAATTGGGGATATTTGTTCAATTCAAAATTCAATCTAATTAACTTCAAATTAACATCATCCAACATCATAAAAACTCCAATGAACCAAAATGAAAAAATTCCAAATTTCCAAACATGCTTCTGTAGACATTATGACCCATAGCGTCACTGTTTTGTAAATGATATTGTATTATTGTACAAAATTAACTATGTGATAATAGAATTGCCTTTTGCCGTTTTGTAATTTATTTACTTTGACATATAAATGGCAAAAGTCCATATGATTAGTTCCGTATTGAGATGATATGAGACAGTATCAATACATAAAGGTTTAATCATTAAATATCCCTAGTCGGAGTATTATCGAGATCGGACATCGATAATGCGGAATAGACTAGTATTGCATTTGTGCATGTTGTGATGGCACAACGGCATAGTTCTCATATATTTAAGTATTGGATACTTATGCAAGTGCGATAGGAGGTTGTGTTTTACCGATGGTACGAAAACAGCTTCGCTCTGGATAGACCCCGCGGAATCCCATTGGTAGTATGTCTGCGTGTCTATGGGAGGCCGCATCAGGGTAGGTGTATATGGTCTTAACCTGAGACTTGCATCGGTAGTACTTGCGATAATCGGTAAACTTTGGTTTTGGTGGTTGGGGACTTTAACCGGTTCTGTGTTCTGGGTTTATCAGGAATCGTAGTGTACTGGGTGTGATGTCAAGATGGAAGTATCACTTCAGACATATGGAGTTGATGATCGCGCAAAATCAAACCGTTGATTGAAAATTGGATGATCACTTTAACAAAGACTAATAAATTGGATTTGATTGGTTGTATAGCATGTCTTGAATGAATATACATGTATGTGATGAATGAATAGTATATAGCGGATGGATATTAGAAGGGAAAGGGTAATTTTAGAAATTATTGTAAATTTAGAATTTATAAATTGGACCTGCGTGTCCAGCCTTATCTCTTTTATCTCTTTGTATTCTCTTCTCACCTAATTCCCCTCATATATGAAACATTCAATAAAGTGAAAAGACCTCCATTTTCGGTCAAGCATCAATTTTAGGGAAAAAATCATCCAATGCATTTTTCTCAAAATTGATCAGTATTATATCAAATATCATACATTTAAGCATACTCAAATCATCCAATGAACTTATGCATACAAAAATTCAACTTAATGGAAGTACCTCACATTCGGCTAAAGCAACATTTTGGGGAAAAATCATCCAATGCATTTTTCTCAAAATTGATCATGTATTATATCATATATTTACATGTAATCATGCTTAAGTTATCTAATAAGCTTGTGCATGAAAAATTTCAAATCAATGGAAGACAAGTGTTTTGAACAATTAATGATTAATGAATTAAATTGGTGTTTTTTGAAATATTTGGTTTAATGAATTAATCATGCAATTACACTTTAATTAATTGGATTTTAAAATTTGGAATATTAAAATTTAATTAATGGGCTTTTATGTTTAATTGGGCCTTATGGGCTTGAAATTGATTTTATGGCATTTAAGGGTGATTCCTTATTTGGGCTTGGTAATTGGGTTTGACCCACATTGACCAAAGCCAAAGCCTTGATAAATCAATTGAAAGCCCATCGGACTTTAATTAAACACACATTGGATGTTAGTTGAGCTTGGAGACCCAATTTGATAAGATTTAGAATCTAATCTTTAAAAGCACATTAAAAGTGCAAACATTTAATTTGGAATTAAATATATTGAATTTATATTGAATGCGACTTAAATTGGATTTAACGGGTAGTTCGATATAATTCTTGAATTCGTACCTTATGTACTTATTCTCAAACGAGTTGGACTCGCGCAAAATCAAACCGTTGATTGAACATTGGATGATCACTTTAACAAAGACTAATTAATTGGATTTGATTGGTTGTATAGCATGTCTTGAATGAATATACAGGTATGTGATGAATGAATAGTGTATAGCGGATGGATATTAGAAGGGAAAGGGTAATTTTAGAATTATTGTAAATTTAGAATTTATAAATTGGACCTGCGTGTCCAGCCTTATCTCTTTTATCTCTTTGTATTCTCTTCTCACCTAATTCCCCTCAATGTATATGAGGTTTCTCTTATTGTATTATGTAATTGGGTAGAAGTAGAATATTACTAGCGGGGAGTGGAAATGGAGTGATTTGTTCTAGGAACAAATTGTTTTACATATCCATCCGTATATCACTATTATTTATTTTATGCACTTTATGATGTTTTAGAAGCATGCTTAAGGGTGTATGATGATGAACCTAACAAAGATAATAAATTGGTTGCCAATTACGCGCAAAAATCCCTCAATCTATATTAAGCGATTATCCTTCCATTGAATGATTCTTGTTCAAGATCCAATTGGCATTGGTTGTTGGCCAAAGTCAAGACCTTGTCAATTAGGATGTACTTGAATCATGAGAGTTTTGTTCCACATCGGTGTCTTGTCCAAGTTGTGATTTGTTGGCCAAAGTCAAGATCACTTCTTGTCAACGACATTGATTACGAAACTATCCTTGTCAATGGGTCCCGCTTAACTGGAATCATTAGGTTTGTTGTGCCAAAGCCAAGGCCTAGATGATTCGGAGGATATGGTTAGAAAATGTATTAGATACATTGGCATATGCAATATGTTTAGGACTTGGATGTCCACCTAACCGGATCTAGGAATTGGATGGGATCCAATTGATCTTTGAGATCTACCTAGTTAAATAGCATACAGCTTGTTGGCCAAAGTCAAGGTTTTGTGTTATTTAACGGGATCCTAGCCCACTAGGAAATAGGATTTCCCGAGTTTCAACAGAGGGTTAGAGACTTGATAAAAATAGTGGGAGGCTAGTATTGAATTTGCAATTTCGTTCAGATACTTAGCCTTACGCGTCTTTCAAAATTATTTCGTTTAATTAATTAAAATTAGTTGGACTAATTCATTGTTATTTTTTTTGTAACAGTTTGACTGTACCCATTTTATCGTTAACTAGATAGTTTGGACTATCGTAGTTGAGATGGCAAGCAAGGTAAAGTGTCCGAGACATCATCATGGGTGACAATGTCTTTAGGGCACAAACTTCGCTGATTGGGAAATGAACCTAAGGATAGTCCTTGGGGCTGAGAGGATGCTGTACACTATACAACACCTCTCCCGCCTAAGCCCACTGACCCACTTGAGCTGGAGTTATGGAAAACTCACAGCAGTGATTGTGACACAGCTCAGGCTATTATGTTAGCTGCTTCGATGACTCAGCACTTTCGTCGCCAAAATAGGGACTTGGATCCTTATAATATGATGGCTAGACTGCGAGATCTCCACCGCTCCAATAAGCGGATGGAAAGATATGAGTTGGTGAAGAAACTCTTCCGCGCCCGAATGACTGAAGGCGCATCAGTTGAGGCCCACGGGGCTCAAATGATCGCCGATATTGATGAGTTGGCCAATATGGGAATAGTCTTGGAGGCTGAGCTGACCGTAGATTTGATCTTACAGTCACTTCCTGATACTTGGAAACAAATCATAATCAACTACAAGTTGATGGATACGGATGACACTCTTGGAGAGCTGTTATCCATCTTTGAAAGAGTCTGAAAAAGAACTCCAAAAGGGGCAAGCGCGAGGCGCACTTTGCATCGACCTCTTAGGGCCAAAGGCTGGGCTCAAAGCTACTGGAGGGGTGAGGAAGAAGAAACATAAGAAAAAGGGTAAAGGCAAGTTGACAAAAGCTTCTGGGAAGCCAAGGGACAAGTCTCAAGATGTCTGCCTCAACTGCGGCAAGAAGGGTCACTGGAAACGTGACTGCCGAATGGGGAAGGGACACAAGGAGGATATCAAGGCAGGCAAGGCACTAGCCTCTGGTATGTTTGTTATTGAGATAAATATGACTACTTCTAGTTTAAAAATTGGATTTTTGATTCTGGTTGTGCTGCTCATAGTTGATACTAATTTGCAGGATCTGCAGGATAGCAGGATGCTGGCTTCAGGGGAGATTGACCTACGAGTCGGAAACGGAACTCCAGTTGCTGTTTTGGCTGTAGGGACTTTTGTTTTGGAATTGCCCTCGGGGCATGTGCTTAAACTTTTGAACTGTTATTATATACCTAGTTTGACTAGGAATATATATCTGTATCTTTGTTAACCCAGCATGGGTACACTTTTGTATTTAGAAACACTGGGTGTTATTTATATAAAATGATGCAGAAATTTGCACTGCTGTTGCAAATAATGGCCTTTATATTTTGAATAAAATGAATCTCCTAAACATAAAATAACAAACAAAGGCTCAAAGGAGTAATCTAAAAGATGAAGCTTACATGTGGCATTGTCGTCTAGGACACATCAACAAGACTCGCATATCCACACTTTCGAAGAGTGGGTACTTGGACGGATTTGATCTTAATTCATATGATGTCTGCGAATCTTGTCTTTTAGGCAAAATGCCTAAATCACCTTTTAGTGGTAAAGGTGAACGTGCCACAGAACTGTTAGCCCTCGTTCATAGTGACGTATGTGGGCCCATGTCTAGCCAGGCTAGAGGTGGATATCATTACTTCGTAACCTTTACGGATGATGCATCTCGTTATGGTTATGTGTATCTAATGAGACACAAGTCGGAAACTTTTGAAAAATTCAAAGAGTTTCGACACGAAGTAGAAAAACAAACAGGCAAGAGTATTAAACATTGCGGTCGGACCGTGGTGGCGAATACTTAAGTTATGAGTTTCAAGATTACTTGAAAGAAAATGGTATTCTTTCACAGTGGACTCCTCCTGGAACACCGCAATTAAACGGTGTGTCTGAACGGAGAAACCGTACCTTGTTAGACATGGTAAGGTCCATGATGAGTCGCACAGCTGAGCTACCTAATCCTTCTGGGATACGCATTAAACAGTGCAGTACTTATTTTGAATAAGGTTCCGTCAAAGTCTGTTGAACAGACTCCATATGAGATATGGACAGGGAGGAAACCAGGTTTTCTCTTTCCTGAAGATTTGGGGATGCTGGGCATATGTTAAACGTTTGGAAGGTACCAAACTAGAACCCAAATCAGATAAATGCCTTTTCGTGGGATATCCTAAGGAAACCAAAGGATATTACTTCTATCACCCACAAGAGAACAAAGTATTTGTTGCTCTACATGCATTTTTCTTGAGAAGGAATTCCTAGATGCAGTGGTAAGTGGGAGGAAAGTGGAGCTCGATGAAAATCGTAGTGATACTGTTCCTGGCAATGAATCAACGACGGAACATGAACAGACCATCCAGGATGAGTCTGTACCACAATCTTCATATACACAAGGACCGCGTAGGTCGGAGAGAGTCAGGACAGTACCTGAGAGGTATGGGTACCTGATCTCGCCTCATGTGGATATTAATCTTATTGAGGATAATGAACCGTCTACGTATGAGGAAGCAATACAGGATATTGATTCCGCTTTATGGCAAGAAGCCATGAAGTCCGAGATGGATTCCATGTATGCCAACCAAGTTTGGACACTGGTTGATGCACCAGAAGGCGTAAAACCTATTGGATGCAGATGGATCTTCAAGAAGAAGACCGACATGGATGGCAACGTGCAAACGTACAAAGCTAGGCTTGTAGCAAAGGGGTATCGTCAACAATATGGTATTGATTATGACGAAACTTTCTCACCCGTTGCCATGATTAAATCCATTCGGATAATGCTTGCAATAGCTGCATATTTCGATTACGAGATATGGCAGATGGACGTTAAAACCGCTTTCCTTAACGGAAACCTTTTGGAGGATGTTTATATGCAACAGCCTGACGGTTTTATCGTACCTAGACTTGCAAACAAGGTTTGTAAGTTAAATCGATCCATTTATGGATTGAAGCAAGCATCACGATCATGGAATCAGCGTTTTGATGAATCATAAAAGAATATAATTTCGTGCGAAACGAAGATGACCCTTGTGTATACAAGAAGGTTAGTGGGAGAGCACTGACTTTTATTGTCCTTTATGTCGACGATGTATTGCTTATAGGCAATGACATTCCCATGCTAACGTCGGTGAAAGCTTGGCTTTCATTAAAATTCTCCATGAAAGATCTGGGAGAAGCAGCCTTTATTCTGGGAATAAAGATCTACCGGGATAGATCTAGAAAGCTGCTTGGACTCTCCCAGAGTACATATATTGACAAAGTGTTGAAGCGATTCAGCATGGATCAATCCAAGAGGGATTGATGCCAATGTTACGTGGTATATCTCTATCTAAGAACATGTGTCCTAAGACACAAGAAAGAGAGATAACATTCGGATACCGTTCGCCTCGGCAGTCGGATCGATCATGTATACATGATATGTACACGACCTGATGTGTCATATGCTTTGAGCATGTGCAGTCGCTATCAGGCCGATCCAGGTGAAGGTCACTGGATGGCAGTTAAGAATATCCTTAAGTATCTTAGACGAACTAAGGATGCTTTCTTAATTTACGGAGAAGGAGAACTTGTGGTATCTGGGTATGCCGATGCAAGTTTCCAAACCGACAAGGACGACTTCAAGTCGCAATCAGGGTACATTTTTTGTTTGAATAACGGGCGGTGAGCTGGAAATCTTCCAAGCAAGATACTGTTGCCGATTCAACAACTGAAGCGGAGTACATTGCTGCGTCGGAAGCAGCAAAGGAGGCAGTTTGGATCCGAAAGTTCCTAATCGGATTAGGAGTAGTTCCATTAGCAGCTGAGCCCGTTCCATTGTATTGTGACAATAACGGGGCTATAGCACAAGCTAAGGAACCAAGGTCTCATCAACGATCCAAGCATGTTCTTCGGCGTTACCATCTGATTCGGGAATTATACATCGTGGCGATGTAAAGATCGAGAAGGTCGCATCAGATAACAAAATTGCAGATCCGCTGACGAAGGCTTTTTCCGCATGTGTTTGAACGACATATACATAGTTCAGGTATTAGATGCTTGAGTGACTGGCTATAGGCCAAGTGGGAGATTGTTAGACATTATGACCCATAGCGTCACTGTTTTGTAAATGATATTGTATTATTGTACAAAATTAACTATGTGATAATGAAATTGCCTTTTGCCGTTTTGTAATTTATTTACTTTGATATATAAATGGCAAAAGTCCATATGATTAGTTCCGTATTGAGATGATATGAGACAGTATCAATACATAAAGGTTTTAATCATTAAATATCCCTAGTCGGAGTATTATCGAGATCGGACATCGATAATGCGGAATAGACTAGTATTGCATTTGTGCATGTTGTGATGGCACAACGGCATAGTTCTTATATTTAAGTATTGGATACTTATGCAAGTGCGATAGGAGGTTGTGTTTTCCGATGGTACGAAAACAGCTTCGCTCTGGATAGACCCCGCGGAATCCCATTGGTAGTATGTCTGCGTGTCTATGGGAGGCCGCATCAGGGTAGGTGTATATGGTCGTAACCTGAGACTTGCATCGCTAGTACTTGCGACAATCGGTAAACTTTGGTTTTGGTGGTTGGGGACTTTAACCGGTTCTGTGTTCACCACTTCTGGGTTTATCAGGAATCGTAGTGTACTGGGTGTGATGTCAAGATGGAAGTATCACTTCAGACATATGGAGTTGATGATCGCGCGCTGACAGAACTAGTACTCTATAAAAGGTTGCAACCGTCGGGACAATATGACTAGGTCAGGATTGTCCGATTTAAAGAGACTAGTTGTTTGATGTCCGATATATGTTTCGTACGGGGCAGACACACTTCCAGCCCCAGGCCTAACATGTGATCGTTCGATACTGGATCGATGTACGCGATACTACGGTATACTACGCTTGATATAGATCTAATATTCCAGTAAGAATATTTCTGGAGAATTGGGTAGGCATGGCGCTTTGCTAGAAGCCAACCTTGTCTTGTAAATCGGTAAAAACGTAGTACGAGGTACGTACGTGTTTGGATTATCCAACGACCGTATTTACTGCCAACATATCCGGAGATCTCTTGGGGTCGCTTCCTGAAGATTCACCTATGATGTTTGATTCGAACTTTATTAATCTTGGATTAATTAGGAGAAACTTTATCTTGGATAAAATGCCTTATTAGGAGAGAGAGAGAGATCGATTAATTTGGAATTAATCGATAAAATAATATATTCGATATATTATTAAACGAAATTAGATTTCGACGCGGAATTAAAATCGGATTTTAATTCGGGCAAACGAATTAATTTAGAATTAATTCATTAGCGACTGAATAGTAATTCCGCAAGGCGTAATTATTTAATTCACGTCGCGACGGAAATTCGTTAATTCGGAATTAGCGAAACCGAGCCCGAAAGTGTTTGCGGACACATTCGTATTTTGAATCGAGTGGTATCCGCAAATCGCATCGCGATATCTCATTACTTGATACGAATAGATGATGGATGTATCTAGTCACCTTTAAGGGATGATACATTGTCTCTATTCTCAAAGTGTGGTATGATGGCAATGATGGGTTTCATTTTGGAGGGAAACCTTTCACGGTTTTGAAGGGTTTTTGATTAAAAAAAATTGATTTTTGGTATTTGATATCAATTCTTTTTTTTTCTTTGTGTCACTCACGGTTTTAGAAAACTTTTGAGAACAAAATCAAAACTCTCACTCTCCCCTTTCTTTCTTCTTCACTCAAGCCGTGAGCTTCATCCATGGCAGAAAATTGTTTTCTTTCTCCATTTTTGCTAGCAAAGCAAGGATCAAAAGAGGTGATAGGGAAACACCTTGGAGCTTGGAACACTTGAAGATTCGCAGCTTCTCTCAATCTTCTTCTTGGCCGAAACTTCCACCTTGAAGACTCAAGGATTGTCTTCACCATTTTCGTCACAAAGCTTAGTAAGTATGATTCCGCCATCCTTCAAGCTTTGCATGTATGTTACTTGTATTTCTATGGCTTAATCTTTCTTTGGGACTAATTATAGAAACCAACAGCTTCAAACATGCGGCCAACATGAAGTAAAATTGGGGAAATTTATTCAAATTAATTTTCTGGAATTGATCCAATCCAACAGCAATTAAAGATATTTAAACATGCTCAATTAAATTCAATTTAACCAATCATGCTCAAAAAATCAAAATACCCAATTTTACATTCACATTCGGCCAAGGTCAATCAATTTGGGGAAAATAATTCCAATCATTTTTCAACAAATTGGTCCAACCAAAATCAATTAAACATGTTAGTTGTTGAGTTCAATCAAGTCCCAAGATCAACTAATCATGCATAAAAAACGAGTATGAACACACAAGGAGGTGTGGAATAATACTCACATTGAATTTCGGTTTTGATGAATGAAGAACAATACCCATTTTCGCACTGCAGGTTGCTCGGTTTTGGTCTGTGAAATGCTGTGGACGCACGGTTGGGGGCTGTGAAAGT
>SKCR01044800.1:0-47640 GCA_019454045.1 Zanthoxylum bungeanum | reverse complement strand
GATGCATCCCAGGGTCGAGGCCCATATTTTGTCAGCGGTATTGGGATGCGTCCCAGGATCGAGGCCCCCGTTGTCGGTTGCAGCTATTGGGATGCGTCCCAAGATCGAGGTCCACTGCATCATCATTTTCGGGATGCGTCCCAGGGTCGAGGCCCATATTTTGTCAGCGGTATTGGGATGCGTCCCAGGGTCGAGGACCCCGTTGTCGGTTGCAGCTATTGAGATGCGTCTCAGGATCGAGGTCCACTGCAGTATCAGCTCAGCTCGAGACAGCTAGCTAGCCAGGTAAGTAAAAATGCATTGCATAGACTTTGATAGGACTGTCACTGTCACACACTGCACAAGCCCCATCAAAGTGGGGGCGACTGTAGGCATTGTATTTTTGCATGTGAAACCCGATGATGAGTCTCATTTGGAGGCACTACCTTTTGAGTCACGGAAGCCGCGGGAAACGGATATCGGAAGGGGAAATTCAGAATAAATAAGCTCACTGTCTTCGTTAGTGCTGCGTTCGTTATTTCGTTCGAACGGCAAACAGATTGCGGGCGTTTGTGTCGCGTTCGAGGAAGCGTTCGAACGGTGTCGGTAATTCTGGTTTTGCTGCTAGCCTCACACCCCAGCCCATTTAGCTCCCCAAAGCCCATAAAACACATCCCAAATTAAATAAATAAATATTAATTTAAATATTAAACATTAAATAAAATATTTAAACCATTTACCAATTAAATAAAACATTTACCAATCAAATATTTGACTTCCTAATCTAATAAGATAATTACCAATCTAAAATATTTGTATTCCTAAACCAACACAAATTAAATATTACAACTTCCTAATTTAAAATATTTTGTCCCCCCTCAATCTTGTGTATACCTTTCTTGGAAATCCTAATTGAATACCAAATCATTTCCTTGTGAGACAAGAAGAAAACCCTAGACATCTTCTATAAAAACAACCCTTAACCAAAGCCATCCCTTTTTTGACACATATAATTCACACCCATACAACCCTTACAACCACTGAAACACCACTTAATAAACACTCAAAACCAGCCCCCCCTAAAGCACGCCTAAACAGCCCCTGAATCACCCTAAGACAACGGCCCAAATCCTCTTAAAACTGTCCCTTAAAAACCTTAAAAACAGTAACATAAAACTGCATTCATAACCTTAAAAATAATCACACACAACTGCACTAAGAACCCATGCAAACTTGGAACAGTTCATTGAAAACGTTAAAACAGGTGGCCCGAGCAGTGAACAGCAAGACAGAGGCCGAACAGGAGCAGAACGGAGTTCGAACCGCAAGCAAAACAGCAAAGCAGTGAGCTAGGACGCTGAACCAGTGAACCAGAAAAGTTGCGGAGCTTTACCCCTTCTGATCTTCGTGAAACGCGAGTCCGAGAGACGGCTTAAAAGGTTAGACCTGAGGGTACTTTTCACACCCATCTCTACGTGATTTTTGTTATTTATTTTGATTATATTTTACTTATTCATTGAATCCTGTTTATGTATGATGTGTGTTGTGGGTATGGGATGAATGAGAAATGTGTTAACTCTCGCGGTATATCGGATGGAAACCCGGACATAAATTTCATAGCCGATTCCGAATGGACGGTAATATGATCTGTACTCGGGACACAACTCCACGTACCGCTTGAGTAAACAGCACTATCTTTTGCCTTGTGTTACTTTGGTTTGTTTATTTTTCGTCACTTGAATTTTGTATGTTGTTTATTTATGCATGATTCAATCAAGCGCATGGGCTTAGTGAGTTAGTCCAAAGGTCCTCTATTTGAGAGACGAAGAGCCAAAAAGGCCACCTTTGTGACACTACTTCGCCGCGCCGGTTGATGTGTGTTCGGTTGGATGCAAGATACGTTCAATCGGCCATACTTAGTTTGATATTATTGACTTTATCTTTTTTATGCATGGTTCAATCAAGCGCATGGGCTTAGTAAGTGGAATGAAAGATCCCTTATGGGGAGGGGTTAAAACCCTTTACCACGATGCTTTGCCGCGCCGGTTGATGTGTGTTCGGATTGGATGTAAGATGTGTTCAATCGGGCATACTTGGTTTTGATATGATTGGCTCTATTTTATATGTGTGATGTGACGCGCATGGGCTTAGTATGTTGGTCTAAAGGTCCTCTCTTTGAGAGACCAAGAGCCCCAAAAGGCCACCTTTACGGCAGTACTTCGCCGCGCCCCTTTATTTTGTAGTTTATGTATTGCGTCCCATTTCATGCATCAGGTCTGTTCCCGTTCGAACGCGTTTACGAACGCAACTCGAACGCGCATACATTTTGCCTTATCATGCATCAGGTCTCATTTCCGTTCGAACGCGTTCACGAATGCCATACGAACGTGAGCATTCTGTTTCACTTCCGTTCGAACGCGTTAACAAACGCCATACGAATGTGAGCATTCTGTTTCATTTCCGTTCGAACGCGTTAACAAACGCCATACGAACGTGAGCATTCTGTTTCATTTCCGTTCGAACGCGTTTACGAACGCTACACGAACGCGAACACACTGAACTGAGACATATTCATCACATGTCACGTATAATTGTTTCTTAGGTGATTTTTTATGGAACCACACATAGTCATTCTTATCTTTGTGCACATAATAATGAAAAGCATGTTTATTCCATTAGTTGCGTCGTTTGCCTTAGTCTTGATTTAACGCATTACGATTCATATGCCTATGCCATGATGACTTTGGAGTATTATTTCTTGTGATATATCGGATGGAAACCCAGACATAAATTCCGTAGCCGATTCCGAATGGACGGTAATGCGGTCTGTACTTGGGATACAATTCCACGTATCACTTGGAAAAGTGCTCACATGTATGCTTGTGCGGATATTATGTATGCTTGTGTTTTCATGAATATGATATGCTGAATGAAGTTGTATGTTCATTGTTACTTTGAGGTATTTTTAGGCATGTGTTATTAGATATGAGATATATGCGAAATATATGTATAAGTGTTATTTTGTACCCGTGAATATAGAAGCATGATATTCTTAGGAATAAGTGTTACTTAAGCCTGATTAAATTATTATGTAAATCCTTTCATTACAAGTGACATAAGTAAGGGACCATTCCGAACCCAACGGTTTGAGGTCTTCCCTTGCGAGGGGTAAGTGCGGCCTTAAATCTCATTTTCCCGGTTCACACCGGGTGGCGACTCCATTATTCTCCGGTTTAGTCCCCCGTGGCTACTCCGTACTCCCGACCGGGCCGCGAGCCCGGGACAGCATGCGTCGCCCCAGATTTCTGTGTTCCCACAGTAGCTTTACACTTGTCCATGGGTAGCTTCACATTTAAAGGTTATAGGTGGCTCTTTGATATGTTATCCTTCAAACAATTTTAAGATAGAGATATATATCTAGGCTCACGATCATTCATTCAATCAATCAAATTATCTCAATTGAAACTGTCTCAATCTTAAATTTCAAGTCTAAACTAAAACATAATTGATGTAAGTTCTTGAATGTGCAAATAATCACCTCAAGATAAACTCAATTTAAGAATTTGGCGTTGACATCAACCAATATTTTTAATTTTCTAATAGCCAAAAAATTATAATACAGATAAAATCTATATCATAGGCATATGATATTCTAACCAACACTGGACTAATTTTTTTTGTAAAATAAAGACACAAATTTCTATTTCCTACCCCCAAACTTGAAATAAACATTGTCCTTAATGTTGAAAAAAAAAAAATTAAAAGGGAAAAAAAATAGATACTCCACAAGTTTAGCTATGATGATATAGAAACTTAATATAAACATTGTCCAAATTAACGACCCCCAAACCTATGTTGAAACATGGATCATTGAAAGAAAAGATACACATAAGTAAAAAAATAACAAATTAAATAAAATTAAAATTAAACATAAGAAAAAAAACTTAGGTTGTCCCAAGAAGCGGTTAGTTTATAGTCTTTAGCTAGACTTTCTCCGAAGAACTTTCTCCGAAGAACTTCCTTCAATGAGGCTTTCATGTGGCTTTAGATGTCCTAGACAGGACATGACAATCTCATGACCATTACTATTTAGGCTCATCTTCCAAAAATAAGATGACAAATAGAGATTGTATATATTTTGTGCCCATGCCACATTCTTCAAACATTTATCTTTTGAAGGTCTTGAATGGAAAGATGGACTATCAAGAGGTATTGTATGATGCTTTACGTGGAATGATTGTGTCATTTTGTCAAGCTCATAGGTGGTGTCAATAATACTAGTTTTCCTATGTTGTGATGTGTCCACTTGTATCATGATATTTTCAATAGAATTATATAGTTGCTCTTGCCTAACTCCATGTTCCACAATTTCCTCATAGATTCACTCAATGAACATAGGATTTTCTAGATAAATTAAAAACTCTTCTTGCCCAGGTTCTTGATAGGAAACCTAAGTCTCTTTATATAGCTATACCTCTCTCCCCATTATGATGTCCTTATAATTCTCTCGATTTCATAGGCCTTCTTCAGTGTCACATGATAGTGCCACTTGAGGTCTATAGCTCTAGTTACTGGCAACCCTATCATTTGGACTTCCAATGTATTTGAAGATGTCGCTTGACTCTGAAATATGGCTTCAAGCCTGGCCATATTTTTTTAGTTCTTTATTACTTAAATCCATACGGATGGCTCTCGTTCTTAAGGATATTCTTGAGTTTGTGGTGGGTAAAAGGGATATGATGAATTAATGGGATATGTAGAACTTTCAAAGTTATGCCATGGAAAATTTTGATGGCTTTTTCATCATTAATTATAATTGAAGGTGCAATTGACACTAGAGTGGTTACCCCTACATCTCTCACAACTCATTATTGTGCTCTGAAAGACTTGAGCATTTATGGTGTTAAGTTTTTTTATAAATACCGCTTAACAAGTTCAATGTCTTTAAGATGTCAAGTTTTTTATAATTATTTTCCAACAAGTACCGTATCCTAAAAACATAGGGTGTAGCATGCTATCTTAAAACTCTTAGTTCTCTCATCGCCCATTGATGCTCCATTATTTGGAAAACCTGAAAAATAAAAATAAAAATAAAATAGAAGTAATAAAAAGAAAAAAGAAGAAACTCTAACTAAAACTAAGATTGATTACTCTAATAGTAACAAAAATAAATAATTCATAGGCAACGACGACAAAAACTTGATAGTGACTTCGTATAACACGTAAGCGCACATATTGTACAAGTAATATAGAAAGATATTGATATCATGAGGAATCATTATTAATGTCAAACACTAAAGTCTTATCAATCTAACCATATTTAGATTAATGATTATGAAGAAAGAGCTATTGACTAACATAAAACATAAGATTACAACTTCCCGACAGTATTCCCTTAAATCCTTATCATTTCTTTATAACTGATAAATTATGTTAAATTATTAACCTAGAACACAAAATTATATACAAGCCTCTTCCAATGGTCAAGTAGATTGCCCAACTTAGTTCAATTACCTATATTGCAATGATAATTAATATAAGCCAAACTCATTAAGAATAAGTTCTACTCATGGTTACACATGCCCTACATGTATATTTATATCCTGTATGAAAATTGATTCTATGAATACGATCATGCGTTATCAATTCCCAAGGCTAAACCAAAACTCCATTTCTAAGTTAATGAGGGTTTACCACAACTATCCTATTGGTGATCAAATAATAGAATGCATTAAGCAAAGTGAATGATAAACAATCCATATAGAAGTTCATAAATTAATTAAAAAATAGATTCAATTTACAAAATGTCATATTGGATTCCATTGCAATCCTAGAACAAGATCTAGTTCATGATGAAGAAGATAAACAAAATAATCATGTTCAATATAATAAACAATAATTAATTAACAAAGAAGGGAAAAAAAAAAAAGAAATCATGAAGGTTGTCAATCTTCAATCTCCACATTCTTCAATCTTCCTTCTTGATTCTTGTTTTATCTTCGCGTTCTTGGTTGTTCTTGTAGGATTTTTCACGCAAACACTTCACGGGAAAGCTTCTCGTGCAGCGGAAACGCACTTAGACCCTGAGATCGGACTTGAAATTTTTTCATTTTCTCGTTATGCTAAAATAACTCGCGCACTATTTAGATTGTTTCAGTTTTGTGACACCAACGAATGTACTGTTCACGCTATATTATTTTTATTACTGTTCACTAGTACAGTACGATGAATAGTAATAAAATTTCTGCTTGTGTTGTTATTTTTGCAGCAATTCTGAATGATTTTACACCTCTATATTGCCGTGAATTTTTTCTAAAAACCGACAACACAGCAACCACGAAAACACACCAAAATCATGATTTGCAGTGATAGAAAAAAGCTCACTATCGTGAGCAACTTATGTGGATATAAAGGATGATTTTCACTTGGTCTACCGATAGATATATGTCTTGTCGCTCAGAAATCGGAGTGTGGGCTCTCAAGAACTCATAAATTTTCTCTAAACTTTTTAGAGGAAAAAATCACAGCATTATAATCAAATTACACAAAACAACCCTAACTCTAAAATACTTCATTGGGTGTGAATAATCATTTTTTTTTAATTTAGTTAATTAAATACACAATATCAAATATTATGTAATTATTTTGGAATCAAATTATAAAATTATTTAATCAATGATTAAATAAAGTAATTTAAATTTTTTAAATGAAATAGTCGATTATCTAATAACATAGTGCATTGGTTATATTAAACGATTTCATATACGGTTCCCGATTGTGATTTAAATAAATTATTAATCACATTAATAATTTGTCACAACACATAGTTATATATGTGATATCATAATTAGATTTTCTAATTATTTTATGGCTTCTATAGTGTATCAAGCTAGCACGGGAATCAAATGGACCTACAGCTTCGAGCTCCAATAATGTCAGGATATTGATTAAAACTCTTTAATCAAATATCCTAAATTATTAACTTCAGGTTATTCCATTAAGAACCTGATACAGACTCTCATCACTGCAGATTTATTTTATACTGAGTTGTGTCAGTTGTAGGAAACCCTTTCCCTCTTGTAGTGGAAACGCCTTATGCACCAAGATCGACCAAAAAATAATTTTCTGCTCTCTCCCTCTCTTAGCCTAATCTGACCAGCCCTTGGTCTGATATTATGCTTCTGTTTTTAACAATTTTACAGCCCCGGAATAGCCCTCGAACAGCCTTCGAACAGAAGCTCAGATCTGAACCATTTTGCACTCAAAACACGTGCACAGCTCACCAAAAACAACCCGTAATTTGCGTGTGACGTAGTAAAGTTTCAGGTATGATTTTTCTCTCAAAAATAACCCATCAACACTCTTGAAACTTTCCTTTGTGTACAAAAATATCGAATGATCTTCTGTGCTATGTCTCGTAACCAATAAAAATAAGAGTGGGCTTGACTCACAAAATCAATCTATAAACTCTTTAGAGATTAAGAATATAACACCATATTTTTTGTTTTGTTTTGCTTTGTTTTTATTTTTGTTCTTTCTCTTTTCTTTCAACACTTGAGAGAAAACAAGAACAAGGGTGGCTAAGTTTTTCAATCAAGAAAGTTATATCAAGAAAAAAACTCTTTTTTTTCCTTTTATACTTAGGGTTAATGTTATCAAAAATTAAACAAAACCCTAAGCACACCAAACACCATAAATTCGGCCACCCTAAATTTCTACACCTAATTTTTGAAACAACCAACTTATTAATTGTCATCATAATGAAAATGTTTGATTGTCAAAATAAGGTGTAAATGTCATTAATTATATGTTGAATTTTTACAATCATATTTGAAAAATTCTACATCATCATAAATGATATATCAAACCATTTAATATATTTATTAAATAAAATGATTATCTCATAATCATTTATTAAATAAAAAATCTTATATTAAATATAATATAATGTTACATGTATGACAAAAATGTATTATTAATCTCATTAATAATAATATATGTATGTGAGTATATAATTGGACTATCCAATTATATTTAATTTGCTACAGTATGTTGAGCTAGCACGAGAACCAAATAGACCTATGGTTCCGAGCTCCAATAATCCTGAAATATTAATTAAACTCTTTAATTAAATATTTCAAATTATTAACTTCGGGTTATTCCACTAAAAATCTGAAGCTGCACTCTTGTTGTCGTAGATAGATAATATATGTCGAACTACGTTGGTGTCCATCGATATAGTCATTACATACGGATAGGCCCTTCACAAGTATCTCATAATTAGAGCCGGGACATATTGTTCGTTATACCCCTCTAGTTATCTTTACCTTAAATACCATTGATTCTCTAATGAACAATTTATTCATAAATATGATGAATATTAATCTTTCTATTTACAATAGAAAGACTTGAACGCTCTAATCGTTCAAGTACTGAATCAACCATTAAGGAAGATACTCCTCTACTTCTCACAAGAAAGAGTGGACTTCATATCTATGTAAAACATCTCCAGCTACACACCAAACTATGTCCCCAAATTACATAGCCATTGGTCAGGATTGCTACACCAACTTCACCTTTGTAAATCAAATGACATAGCCTGCCATGCAGGAGTTCGCAGTACACTCAAGATTCATATCAATCCATATATGACCATATAGTAGATTGAAATGAATTTCTTTATTTAAGGGATATTATAAGAAATTCATTCCATCTTGGTCCAGTCCTATATGATCACATTATACAAGGTGCCTCCATTCTCATGTCACCATATGGACGATCCCGGATCAAGGTAGCCATATAATTATAGAATAGACTGCAGCCATAAATAAACCGAAAATAAAGTACCCACTTTGTTTGCTCTCTATGGACTATTTTAGGTTACTAACTTCTGACTCAAATCCTTATGTGTATGACACTCATACACTAAGTCTAAAGGCAATGAGTAATCAAGGGTAAACAAGATAATTTACAATATGTGATTTAAATCAAACATTTTTGATAAATGAATAATGCATCTTTTATTTCATAGTAAATAATTATATTTATATTACATGAAGTTCTATAGCATATATCGCAACAATCTCCCACTTGCACTAAAGCAAATGGGACATGTCATATAATCATAGACCCTCTAGGTGACCTTTAAACAATATAGCCGACAAGGTCTTTGTAAACAGATCATCTAAGTTTTCTGCAGATGTAATATTCTTGACAGAAACGTCTCATCTATGCACTATCTCCCTTATGAGATGATATTTTATCTATATATTTTCCTCTTTTGTGACTTATTGGTTCTTTGGAGTTCTCCACTGTACCACTATTATCACAATAAATTATGAGTGGTTTATCCATATCTGTAAAGAATTTCCTAGAATCGACACAATAGCCCCTCCACCTAAGGTAAACACTGATCCAGATGTTGATTTCCTAGAATCGACATTCGTCTGAAAATTAGAGTCTGTAGATCCCCTGAGGATCATATCCTCACCAGAATATACAAGCATATAATTTCTCATTCTCTTCAGATACTTGAGAATATGTTTCATATATACCAAATGATCCAATCCTATGTTAGACTGAAACCTACTGACTATTCCCACAGCAAATTAGATGTCTAGTCTCGTGCATAACATAACATACATGAGACTACCAACTGCTGAGGCATATAAGATATGTCTCATTTTCTCAATTCTTTTGACAAATTAATTCCATGCCGTTAAGGCAAATAGCCTTTCTTAGAATTCTGCATCCTAAATCGCACAAGGATCTTGTCAATATAGGATGCCTGAGATATAGCTAACAGTCGTCTCTTACGATCCCAAAGAATCTGGATCCCAAGTACATAACTAGCCTCTCCCAAATCTTTCATTTGGAATTAGTTAGCTAGCCAGATTTTCACGTTCGATAATATTTTTACATCCATTCTCAATGAGTAAAATATCATCGACGTACAAAATGAGAAAAATCATCTTTCTGTCAATGACGCACTTGTATACACAAGGCTCATCGATGTTCTGCTCAAAATTTTCAAACTTGATTGTGGTATCAAATCTTATGTTCCAAGATCGACATGCTTACATGAGCCCATAAATAGACCTTTGTAGCAATTTAAACTCTTAAAATTTTATTCACTAATATCCATTACTCTCCACTAATATTTTACTTAATTAAACTAATTTAATTAAGTTTGGTTTAGTGACCTAATTTATTTTGACACTTAAAATATTAGTTCACTAATATGTTTAAAATTTATAATTCAACAAATGAATAAATTTAATTAATATAAGTGCGTTATAAATTCCAATGGTATGTGGAATTGTATCCTGAATGGAGATCACACTATCGTCCATTCGGAACAGGCTATGGAATTTACGTCTAGGTTTCCATCTGATATACCAATGGAAAAATAATACACTTATAAGGTTTATGCGTATTAAATTTTTGAATTTCCAATTTCATACCATTAAACCAATTAATCTTCTTAATTTATTTCCATACATATCATGTTCCAATTTAATTCTTAAATTTCATAAAATCACATTTTATTACTAGAATATTCATGCATCTAAAACATGTTATAGCATGTGAGAATACAAGAATAGACACCCTAAGCTATATGACATGTTATTCAAATATTTTGAAATAAACATACATATGACAGATAGAAGTCGCAACGCTGGGTATCACGTCACGACGCGATGCAATAGAAATATGTAATAACACGAGTTTTTGAAATAATGTTGGATGATTTCTGAATTAAAGCTAAGGATTTGGAATGTGATGGTATTTGAAAATAAGAGTATATATGTTGGAAAATAGATCGAAATATTTTAAAGTGAAGTTTCATCGCGTTGGAAAATGCGTGATTTCGAGAACCGGTTACGCGATTTCTGATTTTATCGTTATACGCATAAATATTTCTTGTTTCGGCTATAAAAATAGATAAATAACTCTGATTGAGTTGATTCTTGATCATCCAACTCGTTTTTCCGAGATGAACAACTTTCGTGTTGAATACTTTTTGAAATTTACATAAGAAAGGCTTCAAAAAAATAAATATATATGAAAGCCTCTGGTAGGGACCTAGAAGAAATTTTGTGTGGGTCAAAACGTAATTTTCAAAGAATTTTCTATAAATACTTTATAGTTTCCAAAAATTACAAAAATAGAATTATCCCTCAATTCTTTGCACATGCACCTTCGTCCCTAAAAACACATTCAATGCGCTGCAGGTCACACCGGTGGCTTGCCAGCCACCTCCGCAAGTCATGATTTTGATGGCGTTTCTCCATTTATTTTAACAGATTTGACTAGAACTTGTGGTGCTCGTAAAACCAGGTAAGTAACCTATGCGATGAGAATTTAAATTGGTAAATTCGTATTTTGAATATATATATATATATATATATATATATATATATATATGAATATGATTGACATATTAGGTTTAAAAAGAGGATAATTAAGATGTAGATTGAGAACAGAGTTCAAGGCTAAGTTTAGTTAAGTGAAACGACCGTCACAGGTATGACTTTTGTCATTCCTATGATATTTGAAGCGAAATGTTTGATAAACTTAATGTCTATGCGTATGTATAAATGAACGTAAGAGTATAAATCTATAACGATATGAAATTGTGTATGTGAATGAATATGTAAATATATAAGTATATGAATATGTATTCGTATATGCATATGATGATAAGATATGTATAGATGGGGTATATGGAATCAGTAAATGGAATAAGTCATGATTTCTGATTTGATATTAGCTTATGTATATGTATGCTATATGAATAAGTTGTTATTGTCATATACATGTAAATTATTTGTATAGAGATTGGAATGGTTAAGTGCGATAAGGAATAAATAAAAGTTAAGTTCTCCTCAAATGGATATGTTCATTAGGTAAAGATACTATATCAAATGTTTATAGATAGAAATTCTGAAAATGAATATGTTCTATCAATAGAAGAAAAACTATGAGGACTGTTAAATATATGACCTTTGAATTTTGTAACAAGATGTATATTCTTATGTTTGAAACACATGTTTGTATGTGAGTGTTTGAATGATGTTTTGAAGTGTTTATTATGGACGTGCTTGTGTATGAGAAGTCGTACGATGAGTTTGGTGTGTCGTGATATGTATGCATGTATGTATGTTTAATTAATTGATGTTCTCGTGGTATAATAGTCGAGCTGGTTAGGAATCCGCTTGGACAAAATTCATCTCATACTTATTCTATAGTAGGTAATGAGTCATGTACGAGCATTGTATGTGTAAGCCAGCCATATATGTGTTGTTTGATTATGTGATTTGTGATGAATTGGTTGTTATGTGTGATTCATTGTTGGTTGCACGATGATGGTATATATTTCGCAGTATATGTATGTGTATGATAAAACTTGTAACATATATGGATAGTGTATGCTTATGTGAAATGAATGAATGATTTGAAAACTGATGTGAATATCAGATGTTTTAAAGCGTGTTTGTTAAGTTGTATTGGTATGTATATATGTGTAAGAATTCTGAAATTGTGTTTGCATGAATATAAGAGGAATGTGCTATGGTATGTGTAAATGCATATGAATCCCAAATGTCAAGCTATTATAAGGTTATCGTGATTAAAGAAAGTTTGTTTTGGTATAAAAGATAGTTCGTAATCGAATAGAAGGAAGTTTATTGGATTTACCGATATGATGATATTTCAAAGATGGATATTTTTGATAAAAGTAAGTAAGGATGACTTCATGTTTCATGTGATTAAAGTGAATTTGATATTAAACGATATACTCTAGGTATTCAAGTTTTGCTTTGTATGTTTTGGATGTTAGCTATTAGATTGGCACATATGTAGATATGTAAATATGAAAATTTGACATGGCTTAACTATAAAGGATAATAAGAAGTTGATAAATCTAAACTTATAACAATTTAGTTATTTTGATAAATTATTGAAATGTTTGACCTGTTTGTTTGTAATTTATATCTAACTTGTCTATTTTAATACTATCATGGTTACTTACTACGTTTCTACAACTCACACCAAACCAATTTGCTAGTTTTGCAGGTTAGATACCATATAGGTCAACCACTTCGGCTTTGGAAGTCATGCACGAGACACGAATCACCCAAGCGGCACTCACCCTCGCAAGTGTCATGGGAGAAGTTTTAGAAGTTTAAGAAATTTAGGATAATTGGTTATTTGTATATTGATTAAGTAAATGTTGTGATTTCCTATGATGTTGTGGGCTTAGTGTCATTGAGTGTTGATAGATGATTTGGGTACGGAGCCCTTAGGTGGTGATTTTGATGAGTTTTGTGTGGACCTAATGTCATTTTATTTATTTGATATTTTCTTAGATTCCTTTTGATGCTGGACTGTGATCCATGTTGTCTAATTTTAGGATACATCTGTTGGAGTTGGTGCTCAGAGCGCCAATTCCCGGTTGTATTTCTTTATGAATACATCTGTAAAACGTTATTATTTTGAATAATATATGCAGTTTCTATAATATAATGTATCTTTTAATATGGTAAAGACGTAATGACCTTAGAATGACTAGTCATGGTGCAGTTGCAAAAGCGTCGCAACTGACATTGAGTTGTATCATGACGTTGTCATTCTCCGACAGTTCCTGGTCAAGGTTTACACTACTTGGTCAGTATAGTAAACCCGTTGAGACCGGTACATGTCGTATACTGGAATATATGATTCCAATGGTTTCTCAATGAACTACAAGTCTTGGAGACTAGTATAGATGTGTAGTTATTTATAGCGGATAAACATTGAACGACTCACCGAAGATTCTTAATGGATGGTACACCAACGTCAATAAGAATCTTATCGGGTTTAGTAGCATTTGTGATTCTTCGACTTGAGTTACCACTATGGGCGCATGAGACATCTTCTACACTTAGATGGCAGTCACGTCACCGATCTATTAAGATCAGACCTCCGCATATTCATTGGTGTTGTAGATAGATCCTCAGGGTGTCCCGTGTGTATCGAGATAGGATCCGTCAGTTCTGTGTATCAGAGCATAGGTAGTCCATATGATTAGCAATCATATAAAAACCATGGGCCCGTGGTACAATTTAGAAGTTAGTTCTAAATGTTCTTTTTGAGATTGCTAATAATAGTAGATTGGATAATCCCTATAGAGATTTGACGTTTACATCTATATCTCTGGGATTTATCCGGATACCTGTGAAGAAGGAATTATTCATTTTCCATGACCTCAACCTGTATGATTCAGTGAGCTTATCCGTGATCGTCATAATTTACGGGTGGATAAATTATGGACACAAAATTGGATTTCGTGACGGATATACCTGAATCTAGAGAGTCTCACTAATGAAATATACTCGTAGAGCACTAGGGCAACATTTATAAATGATACTGATTATTTATAAGTTGTTTAAAGGTTAAACGCAAAATACATGTGTATGGACCTGATAGTTATTTCCTTAATTTTTGTGTATTTGCATTTAATGATTGATTAATTCAAATACACATTAATTAATTGTCAAATTGAGATATGTGACTAATATCATGTTTATATATATGTAGTTGATATTTATTGTAAATATAATACATATATTTAATATATTTGTAATTAATTAATTAATTAATTAATTATTTAATTGTTAAATGATTAAATTAATTAAAATATAAATATCTTAAAGTTATAATATTCCTTTTAATGACTTAGTTGCCTTTGTTGACTTGTTATAAATTTATTAAAGTTGTAATGATTAAATATAACAAGTTGATAAAGCTAATTAAATGAAACAAAAATTGAAAAATATTTAGATATTTTAATTACCAATTTTCGGCCAAGGCTTGGTTTTTTGGTATAAATTGTGTTGTTTTAATTTAGGGTTTCATAACCTTGAAACACTTATCAAATACTCCATTAAAAGGAAAACAAAGAAGCTTGAAGAAAATAAAAGAAAACAAGAAAAAGCTTGGATTTTAGTAAGTTTTTCCAATTTGCTATTAGAAGGAAAAATGTTGATTGGGTTCTAGGCTTTATGCTATGAGTTTTTTTTTTTGTTTTTCTATTCTTTATTCTTTGTATTTTGATGATGAAAGATTTGGAAAGTGTTGAGCATGTATAAGTTTCAAAAGAATGCTTTTGAGAAACTTGTTGCTAATCTAGAGTTGTTGACCCACTCTTAAATGACCTAGATTTGATGTATAGTTATTTCATTGTGTTGAGACTTGATTTGAATGGAAGAAACATGATTGAAGTATTGGATTTTGTCAATTTGGTCTAATTTGTCCAATTTGAAGAAATTGAAAAATTAGGGTTTAAAATCACTTCCAAATTTGGGGCTTTTCATTTATATGGTGTATTTGGATGTGTATATGATACATATTAAATCTTACGTTGATTGGATTTCATTTGCATGTGTTTCGAACAATGGAAATGCAAAATGCACTTACCACCCCTTCCTTTTGTGAAGCTCACGACCTTGGGCCAATTTTTGGGAAATTTAATTTGATAATTGTATTTGACATTTGGGACATGTTGAATTCATATTAGAAATGATTTAGAATCATTCAAAATTGTTTTGAAGAATTTCGGATTAAAAATAAACAAAATGCTTGGTTTATGGATAATTCGGTAAATTCACATAAATTTGATTTATAGTGTTTTATTTCATAATTTGATTATTGGATAATAAAATAAATAAGTTTATTTTATTAATCTGAGAAAAAATTTTGAAATCGGAAAATTCTGATTTTCCACTATTCTGCTGCGTTACCTGATTTCCGCAATAAAACCCCTTCAAAATGGTATCAGAGCGAGTCTGATTCTAGGCCCCCTAATATGATTAGCCCTTTAATTCAATGTTTAATCATTTTTTCTTGACTTTATACATGCATGTTATAATCTAATTTGATTATATTAGGGTGTATGACACTTAGCGGAAAATCCCTAATTAATAAGGTTTAAATGTAATTATGTATTTGATGCATGTTATGTGGTCCGTCTTGTCGATACGGTTTATAAATATTTCTCTGTGACTACATCCGAGACAGTGCCTCTGTTGTGAGGGTGTAACCGATATATATTTATTTATATCGGATGTATATCAGATACTAGATAAATTCAAGCGAAAGTGGAATCCTGAACGTGCCCTAGCTGTCAGGGTTACGCAAGTAACTTGAGTTTATTATTGACGAGTTTAACCTTGGGACGTCACATTGTGGGCCTGCCTTAACAGCGATAACGAGAAACGACCAGGACCGGAAACCCAGGAGTCATTAGTGAGTGATTGACAAATGAGTTGTCTACCTGGTGAATATACGTAGGCGAGACTGTGCCTCTGCTGTGAGCTGAAATATATTCACGGGATCCACCTTTCACTATTTGTATTTAATTTAATTATTAAATCTTTGTATTCTCTTTGGGGATTACAGTATTGCATGATTTAGTGGGATGGGCATTTTTAGATTAAAAATCCATGATCTAGTTTATGCTTATGATATTATATGAAACTGCTTAAATTTCTGCTAACCGTTTTTCGTTATCTATATGATAGATTTGCGATGGCGGCACCATCCACAAACTTGATGCGAACAAACTAAAAGGCGCTGATAACTTCGCCGATTGGGATATGGATTTGAGGACTGTCCTCGATTCCGAGAGGTTGGGATATGTTCTTAAGGGTCCACTGCCCCTTGTTGTGGCAGAGGACGCTACACCGAAAGAACGCGAAATCTTCCAAGCTTGGAAGGATGATGATTTAAGGGTTAAATCATACATCTTAAGTTCGCTTTCACCGGGACTCAAGAAACAGTATTATGGCATGTCAGATGCTTATACAATGATGACACGATTAAGACAATTATTTGAGAACCAAAAACAAGTTGTTGTTCATAAGGTCGCAATGGAACTGTTCTATGCGCGATTGGATGAGGGGCAAGCTGTTAGCCCACATGTTCTTCAGATGATCGATTTGATCGATCAATTGAGGCAACATAATCTCATTCTGAATGACATTCTCGGTAAGAGTGTCATTCTTGGTTCTCTCCCAACTCTTATCTCTAGTTCGTGATGTACTTCAACATGAATGAGATTATCTGTACCTACCAAGAGCTGTATAGGATGTTGCTCATGGCGGAAGAGGACCTCAAGAATGGAGTACCGACTTGCCCTCCAAGACCTACTTCACTTTCTACTTCTTCCCAGACTTGGTCAAAGGGAAAGAAGAAGAAGGGAAAGAAGAAGAAGAAGGGTCTCGGTCCTCAACTACAGGCAAAGATAGCAAAGCCCAATGGGGCTTCTGAAGATAAGTGCCATCACTGCAGCAAAGTCGGGCACTGGAAAAGGAACTGTCCTGACTACATTGCCCAGCTGAGGAGGGAGAGAGCATCTACATCAGGTACATTTATTTTTCCATTTATTGATTTATTTTTGGCTTGTGAAGCCGTTACATCCAACTGGATTTTAGATTCTGCTTGTCCCATTCACATTTGTAATTCGTTGCAGGTGCTGAAGGAAAGTAGAAGACTGAAGCCTGGATAGATGCAGTTGTGATTCGAGAGTGGAGACTCTCTGGATGCAGTTGCAGTAGGAGTATACGAAATCTCATTGCCGAATGGGACACTTTTATTAAATGACTGTCATTTTGTACCTGGATGTGTAGCTAATATTATATCACTTTTTGTATTGGATACAGAAGGCTTTCGTATTAATATTAAGAACTGTTCTTTGTATTTATATGATAAAATTAATATTCAGATCCTTGTTGTCCAAACCAGCATGGTCATTATACATTGCAAACTTCAAAAGATATTTTAAATACTGGAGTTAATAAACGTAGTTTACCTGTAATTAATAATACTGAACTTTGGCAAATGCGGCTGGGTCACATAGGCGTTAAACGCCTTACCCAATTGGTTAAGAATGGTTTGATACCAGATCTTACCATTGAATCCTATCCAACTTGTGAATCGTGTATTCAGGGTAAGATGACCAAAACCCCATTTTCTGGTGTTGGACACCACACCACTAACTTACTGGAACTCGTACATTCTGATGTATGTGGTCCACTAAGTCAGACTGCTTACAGTGGTTATTCGTACTTCGTTACCTTTATCGATTATTTGTCACGGTACGGTTATGTGTATTTGATGCGACATAAATTGGAAAACTTTGAAAAGTTTAAAGAGTTCCGAAATGAAGTAGAAAAACAAACTGGTCAATATATTAAATGCCTTCGATCTGATCGAGGCGGTGAATATATGAGTGGTGAGTTCATGGATTATATGAAAGAGAATGAGATTCTCGCTCAATATACTCCTCCAGGTACTCCACAACACAATGGAGTATCTGAGAGGAGAAATCAGACTTTATTGGATATGGTCCGATCGATGTTGAGTTTCACAGATTTGCCCTATTACTTATGGGGCTACTCTCTTTTAACAGCTGCACATCTTTTGAATAAGATTCCTTCAAAAGCTGTTCCTACGACTCCGTATGAGATATGGTTCGGTAGGAGACCAAATCTTAGTTACCTTAAGGTTTGGGGTTGTCCTGCCTATGTCAGGGTGACTCAGCAAGATAAGCTTTCGCCACGAGGGCAAAAGTTTAGGTTTGTCGGATATCCTTAGAATACGAGGGGATATCTGTTCTATGATACTGAATATCGAAATGTGTTCGTAGCTCGCTTCGTAAAATTTCTAGAAGTAGAATTTTTGTCAGAAGTTGGTAATCATAGACAGGTTGAACTTGATGAAGTCCAACCTGAAAACAACGAACCAACGGAGGAACCTGAAGTTCAAGTAGATGAAGGACCTTCAACACACACACTTCGTAGGTCAGAAAGGGTATCTAGACCTCCTGAACGCTTGTATTTGATACA
The DNA here is from genome assembly GCA_019454045.1 of Zanthoxylum bungeanum. NCBI lineage: Eukaryota > Viridiplantae > Streptophyta > Magnoliopsida > Sapindales > Rutaceae > Zanthoxylum > Zanthoxylum bungeanum. Next base: position 28,774 of record SKCR01044800.1, on the reverse strand, counting down.
AGAAAAGAGTCTAGATGTTCTCTTAGTTGAAGAGACTGATCCTTTCACCTATAGAGAATCGATGTTGGACATCGACTCCGTGAAATGGCAAAGTGCCATGAAATCTGAGATAGACTCAATGCATGAGAATCAAGTTTGGGACTTGGTTCCGCTTCCCGAAGGAATTGTTCCTATCGGTTGTAAATGGGTTTACAAAAGGAAGCGTGGGCCTGACGGTAAGGTTGAAATTTACAAGGCCCGATTGGTTGCAAAAGGTTACACGCAGCGACCTGGCGTCGACTACGATGAAACTTTTTCGCCACTAGAAATGCTTAAGTCTATTCAGATTTTGTTTTCTATAGCTGCATATCATGAATACGAGATTTGGCAAATGGATGTCAAAACGGTTTTTCTAAATGAATTTCTTGATGAAGAAATCTATATGGAATAGCCGGAAGGTTTTACATCCAGCAAAAACTCGGGTATGGTATGTAAGCTTAAGAAGTCCATTTATTGACTTAAACAAGCTTCACGAAGTTGGAATCTTCGATTCGACGAGATTATTAGATCGTCTGGTTTCTCAAGAATTCGAAAGAATCCTGTGTGTATCAGAAGGCCAGTAGGAGCATGGTCGTATTTTTAGTCTTATATGTTGATGACATCATAATCATTGGGAATGATTTAGGTATATTACAAAGCGTCAAAGCGTACCTCTGTAAGAATTTCTCCATGAAGGACCTGGGAGAAGCTTTAGGGATAAAACTCTATAGAGATAGACAAAGGAGGCTGATTGGGTTATCCTAATCAACGTACATAGATAAGATCTTGGAACGGTATAATTTTGGTAGCTGTAAGACAACAAACATATCGTTCAGACATGAGATTCACCTTTCAAAGAAGATAAGTCCACAAACAGAAGATGAGAAGGTTAGAATGAAGGAAATTAGTAGCTTAGTGCGACAAAGTTCGGTTTCTCCGTTCGAAAACGTCATTCAATTGAGGTGTTCCAGGAGGAGTCCACTGTGAAAGAATACCATATTCTTTCAAGTAATCGAGAAACTCATTGTTCAAGTATTCTCCACCACGATCCGACCGCAATGTTTTAATACTTTTGCTGGTCTGTTTTTCTACTTCGTGTCGAAACTTTTTGAATTTCTCAAAAGTTTCCGACTTGTGTTTCATAAGATACGCATAACCATAATGCGATGCATCATCCGTAAGGTTAAGAAGTATTCATATCCACATCTAGCCTGGCTAGACATGGGCCCACATATGTCACCATGAACAATGGCTAATAGCTCGGTGGCACGTACACCCTTACCACTAAAAGGTGTTTTAGGCATTTTGCCTAATAAACAAGATTCGCAAATGTCATATGAATTAGGATCAAATCCGTTCAAGTATCCACTTTTCGAAAGTGTGGATATACGAGTCTTGTTAATGTGTCCCAAACTACAATGACACAGATAAGTTTCATCCGTGTTACTCAATTTGAGCCTTTTGTTTGTCATATTATATGTTTGAGATTCATTTATATTCAAAATATAAAGACCATTATTAACATTTGATGTACATATCACAATGTCATCTTTATATACAAAACACCCAGTGTTCCAGAATACAAAGGTATACCCGCATCAGGTTAAACAAGATACAAAGATGATGTTTCTAGTCAAACTAGGTACAAAATAACAGTCACCTGATGTAAATATATGCCCCAATGGCATATTCAAAACATAGGTCCCAACGGCCAAAACAGTGACTCTCGTCCCGTTTCTGACTCACAGGTCGATCTCATCTGAAGCCAGTCTCCTGCTAATCAGCAGATCATGCATATCAGTACATATGTGAGTACCATATCCAGAATCAAAAATCCAATTTTTAAAACCAGTAGTGGACATGTTTATAACAAACATACCTGAAGCCGGAGCCTTGCCCGTCTTCACTTACTTCAACTCCGCCTTATACTCACGGCAGTCACGCTTCCAGTGACCCCATTTGCCATAATCTAGGCAGACGTCTTGGGATATGTCTTAGTCTTCCCAGAAGACTTTGGTGATTTAGCCTTGCCCTTCTTCCTTTTCTTCTTCACACCCCTGGAAGCCTTCTGCCAAGCTTTGGCCTTCTGGGATGTCGAAGTAAGATGTGCCTCGCGCTTCTTGCCCTTCAGAAGCTCTGGCTATGCTTCTTTCAGCATTGCCATTAACTCTCCAAGAGTCTTTTCTTGGTTCATCATGTTGTAGTTCATGACGAATCCGCCCAGCAGTCGGGCAGAGACTGTAAGATCAAATCTATATAAGTCTGGGCCTCGAAGGTTATGCCCAGCTGACCTAGCTATTCGATGTCAGCAATCATCTGTGACACATAGTGCTCGACAGATGTACCCTCTGACATACGCGAACAAAAGAGATTCTTTTGCAATTCATACTTCTGAGATTTAAGGTTAGATCTGTGAAGATCCTTTAATCTCAACATCATACTATAAGGATCCAATCCTTTATTCTGACGACGAAATTGAGGAGTCATTGCGGCAAGCATGACGGATTGAGCACTAAATTTATCATCATGATGAGTCTTCCAAAGCTCATGCTCTACTATTTGCTCAACTTCGAGCTCAGGCCCGAGAGGTTTCTCTATGACATAGAGTAACTTCTCGGCTCCCAAGACTATCCTGAGATTCATCTCCCAATTTGAAAAATTGGAGTCGTTAAAGACATTATCACCCATGATGATGTCCCTAACGCTAATCTTTCCAGCCATCTCGATTGCAATAATCCAACTATTCAATCAACGATTTCGGATACACTCAAAATGTAATGGTTACTATAGTCCAACTATATAACCAACTACAAGTGGAGTAGTTTGATTACAGTCCAACTGTTCAAAGAAAGCAATAACACAATATTAGTCCAATTAATATATATTTATAGCGACGATAAATAAAATAAAGAGCGCGTTTAGCAAGTATTAAACGAAATTACAAATTTAATACTGACCTCCCACTATTTTTCGGCGAGCCTCTAACCCTCTGCGGAGTACTCGGGAAACCTAGTTTCCTAGTGGGCTAGGATCCCGTTAAATAACACACAACCTTGACTTTGGCTAACAGGCTGTATGATACTTAACTAGGTAGATCACTAAGATCAATTGGATCTTATCCAATTCCTAGATCCGGTAGGTGGAGCTCCAAGTCCAAAACATATATCCAATATATTTCCTAACCTTTTCCTCTGAATCAACTAAGCCTTGGCTTTGACTCAACAAGCTTAATGATTCCAGTTAAGTGCAACTCATTGACAGTGGGAAAGCTTCGTAATCCACGTCGATGAACAAGATGTGACCTTGACTTTGGCCAACAAGTCACAACTGCCCAAGACATGCGATATATAACAAAGCCTTCATGGTTCAAACACATCCAAGATGGACAATGATCTTGACTTTGGCCAACAAATCAAAGCCAATCTTGGATCTTGAGAAAGAACCACTCAATGGAAGCAAAATGCTTAATATTAAAGTGAGGGTTTTTCGCGTAAATTGGCATCCAATTTATTATCTTTGATTAGGTTTCATCATACACCCTTAAACATGCATTCTAAAAGAATAATAAGGCGCGGATAAATTAATAATGATATGCTGATGAATATATAATACAATCTGTTCCTAGAACAAATCACTCTCTCTTTCCTCTCTCCCGCTAGCACTTTACATTCTTATACCCAATTACATAATACATAAAGAAACCTCATTTACATTGAGGGAAATTGGTGAGAAGAGAAATATAAAGAGAATTGGAGGTGAAAGGCTGGACACGCAGGTCCAATTTAATAAATTCCAAATTGACAATAATTTATAAAATTGCCCCCACACATCTAATATCCATCTGATATTCATTATTCATACAAATACATCCAAGCATTCACACAAACATGCTATCAATCAATCTAATCCAATTAATTGATCTTTGATTAGTGACCATCCAATGTTCATACAACGATTTGATTTGAGCGAGTCCAACTCGTTTAAGAATAATACTCAAAGTAAGTATTCTTGAATTATATCGAACTACAATTTTAAATCCAATTTTAAATTATATCCAATACTAATTCATGTTTAATTCCAAATTAAACAATTACACTTATTTTAGTGTCTTTTGGACTTGGATTCCAAATTCAATCCAATTGGGTCTCAAAGGCCCAATTAGCATCCAATGCCAATTCAATTAAAGTCCAATGGGCTTTCAACTAATTCATTAGGCATGGGCTTTGGAAATTATGGATCCAACCTAAAATGCCATGGCCTATTTAGGAATCACCATATGCAAAAAATCAATTTAGGCCCATTAGGCCCAATTAATTTTTTTTAAAGACCCAATTGTCATATTTGGACTTTATGAAAATGGTTTTGGGCCCAATTGGACCCAACCCAATTGTCCAAAATCATACTTGGCCCAACCAAGCCCATTAGCCCAAATACAACAAATTAAATTAATACATTATTCCAAATTACATATTAATTCAATTAAAGTGTAATTAACACAATTAATCAATTAATCTAATGTTTCCAAAACACTAATTAATCCAATTAATCATGCTCAACATTCCAATTCATGTCCAACATAAATTGAAGCAAAATCAATTCATCCAAAAACATGCTCAGCTTACGGCAATAGCAAGAAATAACACTCAATTTGATTTCAATCTAATTAAATCAACATACAAGATTTATTTCATGCTTTTAACACATCCAATTGTCAAAATAAAAAATTACCATGAGCTTAATCTAGGGTATAAGTTTCGGCCATGATGGAATTTTGGGGAAAATTAATCTAAGCAATTTTTCACAAATCCAATGATGCACAAATCCAATTCATCATCTCTAAACACAACCAAACGGCCAATTTGGAAAAATACATGCTCCAAGAAAAATCCCCAAATTAAAGTCATGAACCCTAGAAATCAAATCATGCTTAGATTGGCTCTGATACCATTGTTAGTGTCCTACACATGCCATAGGATCTCTAAACGTGATTTGTAGTGTGAATTTAACAAGTAAGTTGTGGAATACTTACATTGATCGGTTTAGAGATTTCAAAAATTTATTTGGATGATGGAAGCTCCAAGCTTGAAAATGATTTCCAAACTCTTGGGTGAGTTTCCTATCACCTTTCTTTGACTCCTTTAAGAGCTAACTTGAACAAAAATTGAAAGAAAATTTTCCCTTCCAAAGGGCTGTGTGTTCAGCAATTGGAGGAAAGGAGAAGAGAATGAATAGTTTTTATGACTTTTGTGCTGTGTGTGTTTTAAAGATCCAATTACTATTGCCAACTACCACCATCACAATTTGACAAGTGATGTGAGTTGTGGGTCCCACCCAATTTTGAATTCCAAATTCAAGTGGGCTTACACAACACACTTTGGGCCCGGATTCATTTAATCCGATTAAACGAATTTTCCGTTGCGACTTAATTAAACCTAATTTAATTAAATAATAATGCCTAGCAAAATTATTACGAAAGTCGCTTACGAATTAATTCCAAATTAATTCGTTCGCTTGAATTAAAATCCAATTTTAATTCTGTATTGAAATCCAATTTCAATTAATATATCTGAAATATTATTTTAGCCCAATTAAATAAATTAAATAGTAAAATCCAATTTAACTATTAAATTTACTTTGCCAATTAATTCCAAATTAATCGCGTTATCTCTTCTAGACGAATTTAATCCCAGATAAATTCTTACCGTAATTAATCCCAGATTAATTTTCTCTCTCATAATTAATCCCAGATTAATTCTATTCGAGTCAAATATCATCGGTGAATCTTTAGGAAGTGACCCAAGAGATCCCTGGATATGTTGGCAGTAAATATGGTTGTCGGACTATCCGACACTTGCATACCCCGTACCACGTTCTCACTGATTTACAAGACATGGTTGGCTTCTATAAAAGCACCGTGTCTACCCAATTCTCCAGAAAATATTCAACTAGGAATATATAATCTGTATCAGGCGTAGTATACAATGTATTGCGTAATATGATCCAGTATCAGATGTCACATACTAGGCTTAGAGCTGGAATTATGTCTGCCTCGTACGAATCACATATAAGATCACTAGCAACTAGTCTCTGTAATCGGATAATCATGACCTAGTCATACTATCCCGATAGCTGCAGCATTTAAAAGTACTAGTTCTGTATCCTACGTGATCATCATCTCCATATGGCTGAAGTGATACTTTCATCTTGACATCACACCCAATACACTACGATTCTCAGTAAACCCAGAAGAGGCATACACATAACCTGTTAAAGCTCCGGAAGGCCAAAACCAAAGCATACTGATTGTCGCAAGTATTAGCGATACAAGTCTCAGGTTAAGACCATATACGCATACCCTGATTCGGATTCCCATAGACACATAGTCATACTACCAATGTGATTCCTAGGGGTCTATCCCGAGTGAAGCTGTTCCCGGTCCAACGGCTAACAGAACCTCATATCACACTTGCATAAGTATACAATACTTAAATATATGAGAACTATGTTGTTAAGCTTCCATAACGCGCACAAGTGTAATACTAGTCTATTCTGCATTATCGATGTCTAGTCTCGATAATACTACGACTAGGGATGTTTAATGATTAAACCTTTCGTGGATTAATATTGTCTCATATCTTATTAATCTGGTACTAATCATATGTACTTTTATCATTTATATATCCAAGTAATCCAATTACAAAATGATAAAAGAGCAATTTCCCTTGTCTTATAGTTAATTTGTACAAAAACACCATGTCTTTTACAAATAGTGATGTTATGGGTAATAATTGTCCAACAATCTGCTTGTGACAGTTGACAATGCAAGCTCTAATGATGTTGCTGTAGATTATTTAAAAAGAAAAATGAGAACATGGCCAACCACTATTTTTTAAGCTAAGTATCTACATGTTAGGTGTGTTGCATATATCTTGAATCTAGTTGTAACAAATGATTTGAAAGAGGCTAGCAAGTTAGTTGACCGTGTTCGACAAACTGTAAAATTCATTAGACAATCTCTTTCTAAGCTACAAAAGTTTAATGAATGTGTAGCTATTGAGAAAATTTATAGTAAGTGTATGTAGAATCTTGGTTTTTGTACCACAAAGTGGAATTCCACTACAAGATGTTTGATGTGGCTTTGAAATTCAAAAATGCTTTTGAGAGATATGATGACCTAGGTCCAAATTATAGTAGAGATCTTACATTAAATTATGATGGAGTTCCTCTGGATGATGATTGGAACAATACCAATAGCTTGGTAGTTTTTCTATGACACTTCTATGAGATATGTAATTGCCAACACTTTTTTAAGGAGATTACTATAATTGATTGCTTATTGAATGAGTTTGAGAACGATGATGACTTGGATATGAGTGCTATGTCAATAAAAATAAGGCAAAAATATAAGAAATGTTGGGGGAAAGTACAAAATGAACAAATTGATTTTCATAGTTGCCATTCTTGATCTTAGGAGAAAATTAAGGTATGTTGACACTTGTACGGAAAAAAATTAGGTGGTCAATTGGTTAAGAGTGTGAAAGATGCAACTTATGAGCTATATGAGGGTTATAAGAAGCTTGCATCTACAAACAGTCAAGGACCTCCAAATTCTATCTTTGTTGTCTATTATTGAAAATGAGGAACAAATAGAAAAAGTTGTGAAGCTTGAGTAAGGTAATTGAAAAAAATCAATATTCTGTTAAGTGTTACTATTGAATTTAATGTCTTTTCCATGTATGACAAACTAAAACTATATTGTGTACTTGAAATATTACAGAAATGGCAAAACATGGAATCAATATCACTTCAGACTTAGAACATGAGTAATGACAGAATTACCTTCTGAGTTGCTGCCTTGCTGAGTTGCTGACTTTGAATATAATTAATAATAATTGTTTATTTGTTAGTTGTTGAACACCTAAAATATTTATTATCTTTATGATAAATTTCTATTTGTGTAAAATTGCCTTCGGAAAAATCCTCATTGAGTTGATGACTTTATATTTGTGATAAATTATCTTCTGAGTTGATGTCTTTTTGATGAATATGAATTTATAATTGTGTTAAATTACCTTGCCGAGTTGATGAATTTATGTTTGTGGAGATTCTAGACTGGTTAAAAACCGAATTAACCAAAACCGACCGAAAAATAATGGTTAACTTGGTTAATGGTTATGTGTCATCATATGGTTAAATTGGTTGATCATATACATAACTAAATAATTTTGATTCGATTAAAATTCACTTATTAACCAATCGAACCAATCGATACAAAGGTCTAACCCAACCTCACTTAGGCTTCTCCCATTTCTCTATAGAAAAAAGAAAAAATATATATATAAAAACAAATTTTCAGATTATAGAGCAGGCAGGTTTGAAAGCAACATCACAACTTTGACTTTTATGAAGCCATGCATATTTTTCTAGTATACCATTGGCGTTCGATTGAAGCTTTGACTGCCTCCTACCATTCTTAATATATAACTCTACGGACCTAACACGAAAAGCCCTCAAATTTCTTTAACCTCGACTAACCTTTCTGTTCAACCTTCCTAGTCGGTTTATCAAGTCCCTCTATTCCGCGCACAATTAAACAAACTTCGACGGAACTAACTGACCACAACCATCCCACTCTATGATTTGCCACGTCAAGAAGCGATCTACATATATTTGAATGAATTTCCCGTAATTCATGGGATAATATTCTAGAGAGTACAACATTGTATACTACCCCTATTAATAAAAAAAAAATGACAAATAAAAAGAAGAAAGAATATAAAGATATTGACTTTTCCTTTCTTCTGCAATACCCTCCAATTCAAATAACATGTCGATCTGACAACCTCTATCACATCCAAAGCTTTATATAGAAATAATGCATGCCTTGTTGCCTAAGTACTTCCACATGAATCTTCCACGTGTACTACTTTATTTCAAATCAAATAATTTTCCCGCCAAAATAATTATTACCACTAAGGTTCAATCTGGTCCATACACGTGAAACTTACTTTAATCTAACGATTACCGACAGTTCAACAGTGAAAAATCCACATCCATTTATGGACAGTGGAAAACCTTAGTAATATTATATAAGGTTTTCCATATAAATAAGCCTAATCCACAAATCCACACCTTAGTATAAGAGCATGCAATTTTTTGGATAGACCATTCTTTGCAATTATCCAATTCTTCACGGACCTAACTGTAGCACTTTCAAAACATGAGGCCTCCTTCTCAAACCAAAAAATTCATAGTTGCTGGAAAATCTTTATTCCTAACATATCCTAAATGTCCTCTTATCCCCTTATTCGTTATTGACCAGATCTGGTCTCTCTTCTCTACTCACGAACCAACATACATACGTGTAGCCTCTGAAAATCACAAAGATGGAGAGCCACACTTACACATTCTCCTCCAATACAACAAGAGATTCGATATCAAATATAACAATTTCTGTGATATCACCGATCCTAATATATTCACCAATGAAGGTGATGAACTACCAGTTTATCACCCGAACATCCAACTACCTAGATCTGATGCCGCTGTTCATGATTACATAGGCAAAGGTGGGGTATAGGAGGAAATAGGAACACTCAAAGCTCTCAGGAAGTCCCCTCGCAAAAACAGAGATAAAATTTGGACAGTCTTACTCCAAGAATCAACATCAAATATAGATTTCCTACAACGCGTAGAAAAAGAACAACCATACATATTCGCAACACAACTTAAAAATCTGCAGTATGCGGCTGACCATAAATAGCCTTCACCACATGTAGTCTACACTCCAAGATGGAATAATTTCATGGGTTTGCCAGATGAATTACAACAATGGGCAACATATAACATTCTTTGTGTACGTAGACAATGGGTACAACAATTTTTTGGTTGGGAGGATCGCATCTTAGTCGCTATGAAAATGAAAGTGTTCTTGGTGATCTGGAAAACAGATTAATACTTCATTTCATAGAAACTCATGAAACTCGTGACCTTCATACAGGACCCAGAGAACAGGCCACGCCGTTGCTGGAGCTTGATCCTTGAAGACCCATCCAAAATGGGTAAAACTCAATGGGCTCGTAGCCTGAGCCTACATAATTATTTATGTGAAGGTGTCGATTTCACTACCTATAATAATAATGCTTTGTACAACATAATAGATGATATTCCCTTCCAGTATTTTCCATGTAAAAAAGGTCTACTGAGGTGTCAGTACGACTATGTATGTAATGAAAATTATCGCACTAAAAAGGTAATTAAGGCGGTATTCCTAGTATAGTTTTATGTAATCCGGACTCCAGTTACGAATCTTCGATACGACAAGATCCATCGTTCTGGGCCTGGGCGGAAGAAAATGTTATTTTCTTTACAATTTATGGGCCTCTTTTTTAATATGATGAGTCAAGGATTTATATTTCATATTATCAATAAAATTGATGTCTTTTTTCATTCCATATACTATATTGACTTTTAGTGGTTGTAAATCATGGGTCGCAAAGTGGCGCTCTCCAGTTCGCTTCTATTGCTCGGGATGTCTAAAATTCAATTATTATTTATTACAAAAGATGACACTTTTATAATGTCAATTCACTTACTTACAACATTACCCTTATCATCAACAATTACATCTTTGTTATCTTGAACATCTTTCACGCTCCTTATAACATCCTTCAGTACCGCTGATAATTCTTCTGGATGCATAACAATTGACCCTCTCATATCTGTTTCCTCTCTCCTCATACAGACTTCTGATACAGATGGTATTGGATCAATATCACCATCTATCCTACACATTTCATAATCAGAAACGCTTAATCGGCCCTTTCGTTCTTCAATAGCTGATCCACTCTCACCAAAACCACCCAATAACATATCTCTTCTCCTATCGGGAATAGATACTGCCAAAGACCTATTAAGTATAGACACAGCTTTTCTAGGAGCGCAATGCCATGCATCGACATTATCGCTTGTGTATTTCTTAGTTATTACTTGAATTACAGGAGCACGTAGAGCACTTTCTTCGGGCATTTTGTTAGTGGAATACTTTAAATAACCCTTCATTTTACAATAGGTAACTCCCTTTTTTATATTAGAATCCTCCAACCGATATTTAACAAGCCATGAGACGTTTTATCATTGACAGAACAATAACCGTTACCATAATATATCAACTCACATTGACAATCGACAGAAAAGACAAAATAGGCTTGTAATGAGTCGATGCTATCTAATCGCCGATCATATATATTTACCCTAACCAAACCGGAAGCATTAGGGGCGCACAAATGTGAATATTTGATCATTATTTTATCAACCTTAATACTATTGTTGCCAAATTTCAATCTCATATGTGAAAATAAATTAGGCAGTGCAAGTTCTATAGAACTATATTCACTAGAATATACCCCCTCCACAACAGTGGTTTTTATATCTTCCACATCCATTGACCTACCAAAATACATTTATATAATCATATAACCTCTGTGAAATAAATGGACACTACTAAACTGTCCCACAATATTTGAAAAATATAAATATAGATTAAACAGTTTTAAAATACATCTGACATATCAAAATATATCTGCATGTTTTACCACTAATAGTGGCTGACACTAAGTATAGAGCACCTTTTTGTATACTACCAATGTTTCCTATTAATGTATCCTTTTAATCAATCCACACATCTAATGGCACATAACGATCAATAGTCTCTTAACCATGTCTACATTGTTCTGCCCCACCAGCTCCACTCGGTTTATATTTTAGTTTCCTCAATAATTTAAAACGATCAGACGAATCTGGATCAATAACCCAAGTCTCTGGGTTTCCTTCACCAACCCTAATAAAAATCTTATCTGCCAGTGGTACTGTCTCTGATGGAGCATTATCACTCACTATAAAAAATAAAACGTGCTGAACGATAGGATCTTCTTTAGCATCCGGACCTAGTTGCACATTACCTATCAGCTTTTTATTGCCCAAAGCAACACCATTAAGCAATCTAGACACCCCCACCATTATTAAAAACTATGTCCATAAATTCTTCATCATAGACCTGTAACTTCCTAGTGGATACTATATTCCTTTTAATATATCGAGGAATATTTTGAACATAACGCCTACGCGCGTATGTAAAACGCGCAGGTCAATACCAGTTCCTATTCTGATAACTACGTCTATAACAACTAGTTCCATGAGTCGTCTTTTTAATCGGTTTATCAAGTCTCAAGAAACGTATGACTCGGACATAATTAATTTGGGATTAATTAGAAGAGAGAGAAAATTAATCTAGGATTAATTACGGTAAGATTTTATCTAGGATAAAATTCAATTAAAAGAGAGAGAGAGAGCGATTAATTTTGAATTAATCGATTAAATAATATATTCGATATATTATATGAAATTAGATTTCATAACGGAATTAAAATTGGATTTTAATTCGGGCGAACGAATTAATTTAGAATTAATTCGCGAGCGACTTTAATAATAATTTTGCGAGACATTATTATTTAATTAAATTTGATTTAATTAGGTCGCAACGGAAAATTCGTTAATTCGGAATTAACGAACCCGAGCCCGGAATGTGTTTGCGGGCCCACTCGAATTTTGATTTAAAGTGGGGCCCACAAGTCACATCAAAACTTACATCACTTGTCCATCAAGTGTCAAAGTTGAGTGATGGGAGTAGTTGGGAACAATAAATGTAATTTTCCCTCCAAAATTTGCTTTAGCTTTTTGGAAAAGCATATACCAAATTTGAGAGACTTTTTGCATAAGGGTTTTTAGAAAAACAAAAACACAAAAATTGAAAAGCTCTCTCATCTCCCATTTTTCTCTCATTGCCGTGAGTTTCAAATGAACAAATGGAAGATTTTGTTGCAAAATATTTCCAAAGCTAGCACTTAAAGAATCATACATATGTGATAGGGAAACATCCATTGAGTTTGGAATCTCATTCACCAAGCTTGGAGCTCAATATACAACCATTCAAAGAGGAGTTTGGAGCACTTCAAATGAGGTAAAAGTTTTGAACTTTCCATCTACATCCAACCGAGCATTGTGAGTATATTTTCCGCTATATTACTTTGCGTATTCACACATGTTTATGCTTATTAGATCTTGGGATTGATCTTAGAGACCCAACAATGGTATCATGAGCCTATTTAAGCATGAAATTAAATTAGGGTTCTTAATCTTGAATTTGGGTATTTTTTATTTGAGCATGATTTAATCAAATTGTTTGTTTGAGTATGCTTAGATAATGATAACTTAGAGTTATGCATGATCAATTTTATAAAAAAAATTTAATTGGATTAATTTTCCCCAAATTACTAGGCATGGCCGAATGCATTAGTACCCTAGGTCATGGTGATTTTTTTTTTAAACCATTGGATGTGTTTAAAATGCTTGGATATATTAGTTTGTGATTTAATTGGATTGAAATCAAAATTGATATAAAAATCCCTAAATTGCTGTGAGCCTTGGAAGCATGTTGGAATTGATTTTGCTTCAATTTGTGTTGGACATAAGTTGATTAATAATAAAGCATGATTAATTATGTAAATTGGTATTTTGGAAATGTTAATTTAAATAATTAATTATGGCTATACACTTTAATTGATTAAATTGTGAAATTTGGATTATTAGAATTTAATTAATTTAGGCTTAATTTGGAATTGGGCTAAAATTGTTGTATTTGGGCCTAATGGGATTGGTTGGGCCAAGTTGGTTTAGGACAATTGGATTGGATCCAAATTGGGCCTAAACCATTCCATTAAGTCCAAATATAATAAATGGGCCTTTTAAAATTTAATTGGGCCTAATGGGCCAAAATTAATTTTATGGCAAAGGGTAATTCCTTATTGGGCTTTGGTTGCCAAAGTCCATGCCTTAAGAAATTAATCGAAAGCCCATTGGATTTTAATTAATTGACATTGGATGTTAATTGAGCTTTGAGACCCATTAAGATTAGATTTAGAATCTAATTCGTAAAGGCACATTAAAAGTGTAATTATTTAATTTGGAATTAAATAAAGAATTTGTATTGAATACAAAATAAATTGGATTAAAATTGTAGTTCGATATAATTCAAGAATACTCACTTAGAGTACTTATTCTTAAACAAGTTGGACTCGCTCAAATCAAATCGTTGTTTGAACATTTGATGATCACTTAATTCAAAGATTAATTAATTGGATTAGATTGATTAAATAACATGCTTTGTATGAATACATGGATGTATTGTATGACTAATGTATATCAGATGGATATTAGATGGGTGAGGGTAATTTTGGAAATTGTTGTAATAAATTTAGAATTTATTAAATTGGACCTGCGTGTCCAGCCTTTATCTCTTGATTCTTTGTAATTCTCTTCTCACCAATTTCCCTCAATGTAATGAGGGTTCTTTATTGTATTATGTAATTGGGTAGAAGTTAGAATAGTGCTAGCCGGGGAGAGGAAAGGAAGTGATTTGTTCTATGAACAATTTGTGAGATATCCATCCGCATATCATTATTAATTTATTTATCGCGCCTTATTATGTTTAAGGGTGTATGATGAGACCTAATCAAAGATAAAAAAAAAAAATTGGTTGCCAATTTACGCGAAAAACCCTCAATCAAATATTAAGCGTTTTCCTTCCATTGAATGATTCATTCTCAAGATCCAAGATTGGCATTGGTTTGTTGGCCAAAGTCAAGACCTTTGTCCATCGCGGATGTGTTTGAATCATGAAGGCTTTATTCCATATCGTATGTCTTGCCCAAGTTGTGATTTGTTGGCCAAAGTCAAGATCACTTCTTATTCATCGACATCGATTACGAAGCTTTCCAAAATCAATGGGTCCCGTTTAACTGGAATCATTAAACTTGTTGAGCCAAAGCCAAGGCTTAGTTGATTCAGAGGAAAAGGTTAGGAAAATATATTGGATATTTTGGCATATATATTGTATATATGTTTCAGACTTAGAGGTCCACCTACCGGATCTAGGAATTGGATGAGATCCAATTGATCTTAGAGATCTAACTAGTTAAATATCATACAGCTTGTTGGCCAAAGCCAAGGTTGTGTGTTATTTAACGGGATCCTAGCCCACTATGAAACTAGGTTTCCCGAGTACTCAACAGAGGGTTAGAGGCTCGCCGAAAAATAGTGTGAGGCTAGTATTGAATTTGCAATTTCGTTCAAATACGCGCTTTCAAATTATTTCGTCAATTAAATATTTATTAGTTGGACTAATATTCTATTATTTTTCTTGTAACAGTTGGACTGTACCCAAATATCGTTAATTGAATAGTTTGACTATTGCAATTAAGATGACTAGAAAGATCGGGGTTAGAGTCATTATCATAGGCGAAAATGTCTTTAATGGCGCGAACTTTCCTGATTGGGATATGAACCTCATGATTGTCCTGTGGGCTGAGAGGATGCTCTATACGATAGAGAGACCTCTCGGGCCTAAGCCCGGAAATGAGCAGCCGCTTGAGCTTGAGCTTTGGAAGACTCATAGCGATGACAACTCAATTGTTCAATCCGTCATGCTCGCTGCGATGATCCCTCAATTTCGTCGCCAAAATAAGGGATTGATCCATATACTATGATGGCAAAATTGAAGGACCTTCATCGATCTAACCTTAAATCCCAAATGTATGAATTGCAGAAAAAGCTCTTTCGCTCTCGAATGTCGGAGAGTACATCTGTTGAGCACCATGTGTCACAGATGATTGCTGACATTGAACAGCTGGGTCAGCTAGGCATAACCTTTGAGGCTGAGACTTCTATAGATTTGATCTTGCAGTCTCTTCCTGACAGGTTGAGCGGGTTCATCATGAACTACAATATGATGAACCAAGACCATATTCTTGGAGAGCAGATGGCAATGCTGCGTGAAGCAGAAAAAGAGCTATTGAAGGGCAAAAAGCGCGATGCGCACTTCGCTTCAACATCTCAGTCTCTGAGGGCTTGGCCCAAGGCGACTGGAGGTGTAAAGAAGAAGAAGAAGAAGAAGAAGAAGGGCAAGGCCAAATCGTTAAAGTCTTATGGGAAGGCTGAGGATAAATCCCAAGATGTATGCATGCAGTGTGGAAAACGCGGTCACTAGAAACGTGACTGCCGTGAGTACAAGGCGCATATGAAAGAAATCAAAGCGGGCAAGACACCGGCTTCAGGTATGTTTGTTATAGAAATAAACATGTCTACTTCTAGTTTTAAAAATTGGATTTTTTATTCTGGTTGTGGTACTCATATATGTACTGATGTGCAGGATCTGCGGATTAGCAGGAGACTAGCCTCAGGGGAGATTGATCTACGAGTTGGAAATGGGACCATGGTCGATGTTTTGGCTGTAGGAACTTATATTTTGGAACTGCCCTCGGGGCATGTACTAAACTTATCAGACTGTTATTATGTACCTAGTTTGACTAGGAGTATTATAGCTGTATCTTTATTGGCCCAATGTGGCTACACTTTTATTTTTAGAAACACTGGGTGTTTTATGTATAAAAATGATATGGAGATATGCAGTGCTGATGTGAATAATGGTCTTTATATTTTGAATATAAATCAATCTCAAACATATAATGTAACAAATAAAATGCTTAAAGTAAGTAACAAAGATGAAACTTATATGTGGCATTGTCGTCTGGGACACATCAACAAGACTCGCATATCCACACTTTCGAAGAGTGGTACTTGGACAGATTTGATCCAAATTCATATGACGTCTGCGAATCTTGTTTATTAGCCAAGATGCCTAAAACACCTTTTAGCGGTAAAGGTGCACGTGCCACCGAACTGTTAGCCCTCGTTCATAGTGACGTATGTGGGCCCATGTCTAGCCAAGCTAGAGGTGGATATGAATACTTCGTAACCTTTACGGATGATGCATCGCGTTATGGTTATGTGTATCTTATGAGACACAAGTCGGAAACCTTGTCGAAATTCAAAGAATTTCGACACGAAGTAGAAAAATAGATCGGCAAAAGTATTAAAACATTACGGTCGGACCGTGGTGGAGAATACTTGAGCAATGAGTTTCTTGATTACTTGAAAGAGTATGGTATTCTTTCACAGTGGACTCCTCCCGGAACACCGTAATTAAACGGTGTGTCCGAATGGAGAAACCGAGTAAGGTCGATGATGAGTCGCACTGAGCTACATATTTCCTTCTGGGGATATGCATTGAACAATGCAATACTTATTTTGAATAAGGTTTCGTCAAAGTCTGTTCAACAGACTCTGTATGAAATGTGGATAGGAAAAAATCGGGTTTCTCATTCCTGAAGATTTGGGGATGCTGGGCATACGTTTAACGTTTGGATGGCACCAAACTTGAACCCAAATCGGATAAGTGTCTATTTGTAGGTTATCCTAGGGAAACCAAAGGATATTATTTCTACAACCCATAAGAGAACAAAGTATTTGTTGCTCTACATGCGATTTTCCTTGAGAATGAATTCCTAAATGCAGTGGTTAGTGGGAGAAATTAGAACTCGATGAAAGTCGCTATGGGAACACAGAAACTGGGCGACGCATGCTGTTCTGGGCTCGCGGCCCGGTTGGGAGTACGGAATAGCCCACGGGGGACTAAACCGGAGAATAATGGAGTCGCCACCCGGTGTGAATCGGGACAAAGACTTAAGGCCGCACTCACCCCTCGCAAGGGAAGACCTCAAACCGTTGGGTTCGGAATGGTCCCTTACTTATGCCACTTGTAATAAAATGATTTGTGCAATAATCTTACCAAGCCTAAGCAACATATTTCCAAGGATAATTTACTCATAAGTTCGCATGCATAGGTACAAAGCTCATATCTAAGTTTACATATAACACATTTTTCATGTTTGCATACAACCTATTTGTATATAATGTATGTCCGAATTCATGCATAAATATACATTGACATACGGAAGACATACAATCTCACATTGGTAGGCACAGAAGCGCAAACACATAGCATTCATACAAGCATTCATATTAGGGAAAGACACTTAAGCGCATAATAGAAATAGATAACTAAAGAGGTAATACAAATGCATAAGGTAAAAAAGAGATAATTATATGCTAAGATAGACATGTCGTGATGTGATGCAGGAGGACCTGTTTACCGTGGGCGTTCGTGCGGCGTTCGTATACGCGTTTGAATGGTAAACAGAAGGTTCGCGTTCGTATAGCATTTGATAACGCGTTCGAATGGGACCAGACATAAAACATGCGTTCGTGTGGCGTTCTGAAACGCGTTCGAATGGGGTTACAACAACGACCTCCAAAATGCAGTAAACAACATGACACATACATGAACGGGTGAATAGATGACATCTAATAAATAATAACGGCTAAAAGCGCGGCAAAGCATCGTGGTAAAGGATTTTAACCTCTCAAAATAGAGGACCTTTAATCGCACTTACTAAGCCCATGCGCAATCAACACAATACACATATAAAAAGTAAAGACAATGATATCGGACTTCGTATACCCGATTGAACACATCTTACATTCAACCGCATATACATCAATCGACGCGACGAAGCATCGTGGTAAATGGTTTTAACCCCTCAAAATAGGGGACCTTTAATCCAACTTACTAAGCCTATGCGCTCGATCACATCATGCATATAAAAAATAACATAAATAATATCGGACTTCGTATACCCGATTGAACACATCTTACATTCAACCGAATATACATCAACCGGCGCGGCAAAGCATCGTGGTAAAGGATTTTAACCCCTCAAAATAGGGGACCTTTAATCCAACTTACTAAGCCCATGCGCTCGATCACATCATACATATAAAAATAACATAAATAATATCGGACTTCGTATACCCGATTGAACACATCTTACATTCAACCAAATATACATCAACCGGCGCGGCAAAGCATCGTGGTAAAGGATTTTAACCCCTCAAAATAGGGGACCTTTAATCCAACTTACTAAGCCCATGCGCTCGATCACATCATTACATAAACAAATAACATGCGGAAATCAAGTAGCGAATAATGAACAAATCAAAACAACATAAAACGAAATATGCGCCGTTTACTCAAGTGGTACGTGGAGTTGTATCCCGAGTACAGATCATACTACCGTCCATACGGAATCGGCTATGAAATTTATGTCTGGGTTTCCATCCTATATACCACAAGAGGCGACACACTTTTTATTTTATTCAAGGGCCACAACATACATCATTTTATAATACATGCATTTTTATCTATTCAAAGGCCACAACATGCATCACTCCATAATAATCATGCAAACGAAACTCAATAAACAGTAAAAATACAATTGAAAACGGATGTGAAAAATACCCTCAGGTCTAACCTTTTTTGTCGACTTTCGGACTTGCGTTTCACGGAGATCGGAAGGGCTAAAGCTCATCAACTTTTCTGGTTCACTGGTTTGCATTTTACCTCGCTGTTTCGCTGCTCAAGCTACTATTTTGACTCTGTTTTGCTGTCGTATTGCTGCTGTATTTTCTGGACAGTTTCGGTGACTGTTTTGGGGTGTTTTTATCTCGGTTTAAAGTGCATATTTTTGGACTGTTTAAGGACTGTTTTCCGGCTGTTTTTTAGATGCAGTTTTGGGTTAATTCGGGGACTGTTTTGGGCAGTTTTGTGGCGTGAAATATGGGCTGTTTCAGAGGGAATATACGTGCAATTAAGGGGCTGTTTGCAGGGTGTTGTGTCGTGAGGGTGAAGTAGTGTTTAGGTTTGTATTTTTGGTTGAAGTGCCGAGAGAGAGAGCTAGGGTTTTCTTGCTGTTTTGTGCGTGAATGGAAGGGAGGGATGGCTTGGTTTTGGCTTGCTTTTATAGACAAAGGGAATAGGTGAGTCCTTGCTTGACAAGGAAGAGATCTTCTCATTAAAAGGGAGATGTGATTTGGTTTCAAGTAAGGTAAATACAAGATTGAGGGGGACAAATTTAGGCTTGATTAGGAAGTTAGTATATTTAGTTTGTGTTGATTAGGCATACAATATTTTAAGTTAGGAATAATATTTGATTGATTGATTTTAACTTGGTATGATTATATTTCATGTTTCTTTTATATTTGGTATATGACTTAATTAATATTTAATTTAATTTGGTATATGTTTTAATATTTTATTTAGTTTTGTATATTATTTAATTAATATTTAATTCAATTGGGTTGTATTTTGAGGGCCTTGGGCGTGTGGGCTTGGTGGTGGTGGGTGTGGGCTTGCCTTGGTGAGTTAGGTGTTATGTTGGTTTTTTTTAGGCTAAAGGTGCTTTAAAACGGAGGTCCACCAGCGAGCCCGAAGCTAAACAAGCGAGTCAAATTCGACAAAGTACTGATTTCCATCTTTTCCCTTCCGACGTCTGTTTCCCGCGGCTTCCGCGACTTAAAAGGTAGTGCCTCCAAATGAGACTCATCATCGGGATTTATATGCAAAAATACAGTGCCTACAGTCACTCTATCTAAGGACATGTGTCCTAAAACTCAAGATGAGAGAGACAACATGAGTCGGATCCAGTTCGCCTCGGCAGTCGGATCGATCAAGTATGCCATGATATGTACGCGACCTGATGTCTCCTATGCTTTGAGCATGTGTAGTCGCTATCAGGCCTATCCAGGTGATGGTCACTGGATGGCGATTAAGAACATCCTTAAGTATCTTAGAGGAACTAAGGATGCTTTCTTAATCTATGGAGATGGAGAACTTGAGGTAACTGGGTTTACCGATGCAAGTTTCCAAACCGATAAAGACGACTGTAAGTCGCAATCTAGGTACATATTTTATTTGAACAACAGAGCAGTAAGCTGGAAATCTTCCAAACAATAGACTGTTGCCGATTCAACAACAGAAACAGAATATATTGCTACAGCTGAAGCAGCAAAAGAGGCAGTTTGGATCCGTAAATTCCTAATTGGATTAGGAGTAGTTCCGTTAGCAGCTGAGCCCATTCCATTATATTGTGACAATAACGGGGCTATAGCGCAGGCTAAGGAACCGCGATCTCATCAACGATCCAAGCATGTTCTTCGACGTTTCCATCTGATTCGTGAGATCATACATCGTGGCGATGTGAAGATCGAGAAGGTTGCATCAGAGGACAACATTAAAGGACAACATTAAAGATCCACTGACGAAAGCTATTGCTCAGTAAAAATTTGAGCGACATGTATATAGTTCAGGTGTTATATGCTTGAGTGACTGACTATAGGCCAAGTGGGAGATTGTTTGACAATTATGACCCATAGCGTCACTATTTGTAAAAGACGTTGTGGTTTTTGTACAAATTAACTATGTGACAATGGAAATTGCTATTTTATCATTTTGTAATTTGATTACTTATATATATAAATGATAAAAGTCCTTATGATTAGTTCCGGATTAATAAGATATGAGACAATATCAATCCACAAAGGTTTAATCATTAAATATCCCTAGTCGTAGTATTATCGAGACTGGACATCGATAATGCGAAATAGACTAGTATTGCACTTGTGCGTGTTACGGAAGCGTAACAGCATAGTTCTCATATATTTAAGTATTGGATACTTATGCAAGTGTGATAGGAGGTTGTGTTTACCGATGGTACGGGAATAGCTTCGCTCTGGATAGACCTCTCGGAATCCAATTGGTAGTATGACTATGTGTCTATGGGAATCCGATTCAGGGTAAGTGTAGTTGGTCTTAAGACTTGCATCGCTAGTACTTGCGACAATCAATAAGCTTTGGTTTTGGTCGTCCGGGCCTTTAACAGGTTCTGTGTACGCCTCTTCTGGGTTTATTGAGAATCGTAGTGTATTGGGTGTGATGTCAAGATGGAAGTATCACTTCAGTCATATGGAGATGATGATCACGCAGGGATACAGAACTGGTTCTCTATTATGTTGCAACTATCGGGATAATATGACAAGGTCATGATTATCCGATTGTAGAGACTAGTTGCTTGTGATCTGATATATGCTTCGTACGAGGCAGACACTATTCCAGCCACAGGCCTTGCATGTGACATCTGATACTGGATCGCAATACACAATACTACGTATACTACGCCTGTTATAGATTATATATTCCTTAAAGAATATTTCTGGAGAATTGGGTAGGCACGACGTTTTGCTAGAAGCCAACCATGTCTTGTAAATCGGTAAAAACGTGGTACGGGGTACGCACGTGTTCGGATAGTCCGACGATCGGATTTACTGCCAACATATCCAGGGATCTCATGGGTCGCTTCCTGAAGATTCACCGATGACGTATGACTCGAACATAATTAATCTGGGATTAATTAGAAGAAAGAGAAAATTAATCTAGGATTAATTACGGTAAGATTTTATCTGGGATAAAATTCAATTAAAAGAAAGAGAGCGATTAATTTTGAATTAATCGATTAAATAATATATTCGATATATTATATGAAATTAGATTTCATAACGGAATTAAAATTGGATTTTAATTCTGACGAATGAATTAATTTAGAATTAATTCGCGAGCGACTTTAATAATAATTTTGTGAGGCATTATTATTTAATTAAATTTGATTTAATTAAGTCGCAACGGAAAATTTGTTAATTCGGAATTAATGAACCCGAGCCCGGAATGTGTTTGCGGGCCCACTCGAATTTTGAATTAAAGTGGGGCCCACAAGTCACATCACAACTTACATCACTTGTCCATCAAGTGTCAAAGTTGAGTGATGGGAGTAGTTGGGAACAATAAATGTAATTTTCCCTCCAAAATTTGCTTTAACTTTTTGGAAAAGCATATACCAAATTTGAGAGACTTTTTGCATAAGGGTTTTTAGAAAAACAAAAACACAAAAATAGAAAAGCTCTCTCCTCTCCCATTTTTCTCTCATTGCCGTGAGTTTCAAAGGAACAAAGGGAAGATTTTGTTGCAAAATCTTTCCAAAGCTAGCACTTAAAGAATCATACATAGGTGATAGGGAAACATCCATTGAGTTTGGAATCTCATTCACCAAGTTTGGAGCTCAACATACAACCATTCAAAGAGGAGCTTGGAGCACTTCAAAGGAGGCAAAAGTTTTGAACTTTCCATCTACATCCAACCAAGCATTGTGAGTATATTTCCGCTATATTCCTTTGCGTATTCACACATGTTTATGTTTATTAGATCTTGGGATTGATCTTAGAGACCCAACAACTGGCAGATAAGATTTTTATTGGGGTTGGTGAAGGAAACCCAGAGACTTGGGTTATTGATCCGGATTCGTCTGATCGTTTTAAATTATTGAGGAAACTAAAATATAAACTGAGTGGAGCTGGTGGGCAAAACAATGTAGACATGGTTTAGAGACTACTGATCGTTATGTTCCAGTAGATGTGTGGACTGATTACAAGGATACATTAATAGGAAACGTTGATAGTATACAAAAGGGTGCTCTATACATAGTGTCAGCCAATGTTAGTGGTAAAGCATGCAGATATACTTTAAGATGTCTTTTTCCGGTATACCATTGGCGTTCGATTGAAGCTCTGACTGCCTCCTACCATTCTTAATATATAACTCTACGGACCTAACACGAAAAGCCCTCAAATTTCTTTTACCTCGACTAACCTTTCTGTTCAACCTTCTTAATCGGTTTATCAAGTCCCTCTCTTTCGCGCACAATTGAACAAACTTTGCCGGAACTAACTGACCACGACCTTCCCACTCTCTGATTTGCCACGTCAAAAAGTGATCTACAGACATTTGAATGAATTGCCCGTAATTCGTGGGATAATCTTCTAGAGAGTACAACATTGTAGACTACCACTATCAATAAAAACGACAAATAAAAAGAAGAGAGAATATAAAGATACTGACTTTTCCTTTCTTCTGCAATACCCTCAAATTCAAATAACATGTTGATCTGACAACCCCCATCACATCCAAAGCTTTATATAGAAATAATGCACGCCTTGTTGCCCAAGTACTTCCACAAGAATCTGCCACGTGTACTACTTTATTTCAAATCAAATAATTTTCCCGCCAAAATAATTATTACCACTGAGGTTCAATCTAGTCTATACACGTGAAACTTACTTTAATCTAACGGTTGCCGACACTTCAACAGTGAAAAATCCACATCTATTTGTGGACAGTGGAAAACCTTAGTAATATTATATAAGGTTTTCCATAGAAATAAGCCTAATCCACACCTTAGTGTAAGAGCATGCAATTTTGTGGATAGACCCTTCTTTGCAATTATCCAATTCTTCACGGACCTAGTTGTAGCACTTTCAAAACATGATTCCTCCTTCTCAAACTAAAAAATTCAGAGTTGCTGGAAAATCTTTATTCCTAACATATCCTAAATGTCCTCTTATCCCTTTATTCGTTCTTGACCATATCTGGTCTATCTTCTCTACTCACGAACCAACATACATACATGTAGCCTCTTAAAATCACAAAGATGGAGAGCCACACTTACACATTCTCCTCCAATGCAACAAGAGATTCGATATCAAATATAACAATTTCTGTGATATCACCGATCCTAATATATTCACCAATGAAGGTGATGAACTACCAGTTTATCACATAAACATCCAACGACCTAGATCTGATGCTGTTGTTCATGATTACATAGGCAAAAGTGGAGTATACGAGGAAATAGGAACACTCAAAGCTCTTAGGAAGTCCCCTCGCAAAAACAGAGATAAAATTTGGACAACCTTACACCAAGAATCAACATCAAAGATAGATTTCCTACAACGCGTAGAAAAAGAACAACCATACATATTAGCAACACAACTTAAAAATCTGCAGTATGCGGCTGACCATAAATGGCCTTCACCACCTGTAGTCTACACTCCAAGATGGAATAATTTCATGAGTTTGCCAGATGAATTACAACAATGGGCAACAGATAACATTCTTTGTGTACGTAAACAATGGGTACAACAATTTTTTGGTTGGGAGGATCGCATTCTGGTCGCTAATGAACATGAAAGTGTTATTGGTGATCTGGAAAACAGATTAATACTCCATTTCACAAAAACTCATGAAACTCGTGACCTTCGTGCAGGACCCAGAGAACAGGCCACACCATTGCCGGAGCTTGATCCTTGAAGGCCCATCCAAAATGGGAAAAACTCAATAGGCTCGTAGCCTGGGCCTACATAATTATTTATGTGAAGGTGTCGATTTCACTACCTATAATAATAATGCTTTGTACAACATAATAGATGATATTCCCTTCCAGTATTTTCCATGTAAAAAAGGTCTACTGGGGTGTCAGTACGACTATGTATGTAATGAAATATATCGCACTAAAAAAGTAATTAAATGCGGTATTCCTAGTATAGTTTTATATAATCCGGACTCCAGTTACGAATCTGCGATACGACAAGATCCATCGTTCTAGGCCTGGGCTGAAGAAAATGTTATTTTCTTTACAATTTATGGGCCTCTAATTAATATGATGAGTCAAGGATTTATATTTCATATTATCAATAAAATTGATGTCTTTTTTCATTCCATATACTATATTGACTTTTAGTGGTTGTGATTCATGGGTCGCAAAGTGGCGCTCTCCAGTTCGCTTCTATTGCTCGGGATGTCTAAAAATCAATTATTATTTATTACATAAGATGACACTTTTATAATGTCAATTCACTTACTTACAACATTACCCTTATCATCAACAATTACATATTTGTTATCTTTAACATCTTTCACGCTTCTTATAACATCCTTCAGTACCGCTGATAATTCTTCTGGATGCATAACAACTGAACCTCTCCTATCTGTTTCCTCTCTCCTCATACAGACTTCTGATACAAATGGTCCTGGATCAATATCACCCTCTATCCTACGCATATCATAATCAGAAACGCTTAATCGGCCCTTTCGTTCTTCAATAGCTGATCCACTCTCACCAAAACCACCCAACAACATATCACTTCTCCTATCGGGAATAGATACTGACAAATACCTGTTAAGTATAGACACAACTTTGCTAGGAGCGCAATGCGACATTATCGCTTGTGTATTTCTTAGATATTACTTGAATTACAGGAGCACGTAGAGCACTCTCTTCGGGCATTTCGCTAGTGGAATACTTTAAATAACCCTTCATTTTACAATAGGTAACTCCACTTTTTATATTAGAATCCTCCAGCCGATACTTAACAATCCATGGGACGTTTTTATCATGGACAGAACAATAACTGTTACCATAATATATCAACTCACATTGACAATCGACATGAAAGACAAAATAGGATTGTAATGAGTCGATGCCATCTAATCGCCGATCATATATATTTACCCTAACCAAACCGGAAGCATTAGGGGCGCACAAAGGCGAATATTTGATCATTATCTTATCAACCTTAATACTCTTGTTACCAAATTTCAATCTCATATGTGAAAATAAATTAGGCAGTGCAAGTTCTATAGAACTATATTCACTAGAATATACCCCATCCACAACACTGGTTTTTATATCTTCCACATCCATTGACCTACCAAAATACATTTATATAATCATATAACCTCTATGAAAGAAATGGACAGTACTAAACTGTCCCACAATATTTGAAAAATATAAAGATAGATTAAACAGTTTTAAAATACATCTGACATCTCAAAGTATATCTGCATGCTTTACCACTAACAGTGGCTGACACTAAGTATAGAGCACCCTTTTGTATACTACCAACGTTTCCTATTAATGTATCATTGTAATCAGTCCACACATCTACTATCACATAACGATCAATAGTCTCTAAACCATGTCTACATTGTTCTGCCCCACCAGCTCCACTCAGTTTATATTTTAGTTTCCTCAATAATTTAAAATGATCAGACGAATCCGGATCAATAACCCAAGTCTCTGGGTTCCCTTCACCAACCCCAATAAAAATCTTATCTGCCAGTGGTACTGTCTCTGATGGAGCATTATCACTCACTATAAAAAATAAAACGTGATGAACGATAAGATCTTCTTTAGCATCCGAACCTAGTTGCACATTACCTATCAGCTTTATACCTTTCACAACAATCTTATCTGACCGACGGTCAGACTTTTTATTGCCCAAAGCAACACCATTAAGCAATCTAGACACCCCACTATTATTAAAAACTATGTCCCTAAATTCTTCATCATAGACCTGTAACTTCCTAGTGGATATTTTATTCCTTTTAATATATCGAGGAATATTTTGAACATAACGCCTACGCGCGTATGTAAAACGTGCAGGTCGATACCAGTTCCTATTCCGATAACTACGTCTATAACCATTTGTTCCCTGAGTCTTCTTTTTCCGGTATACCATTGGCGTTCGATTGAAGCTCTGACTGCCTCCTACCATTCTTAATATATAACTCTACGGACCTAACACGAAAAGCCCCCAAATTTCTTTTACCTCGACTAACATTTCTGTTCAACCTTCTTAATCGGTTTATCAAGTCCATCTCTTCCGCGCACAATTGAACAAACTTCGCCGGAACTAACTGACCACGACCTTCCCACTCTCTGATTTGCCACGTCAAAAAGCAATATACACACATTTGAATGAATTGCCCGTAATTCGTGGGATAATCTTCTACAGAGTACAACATTGTAGACTACCCCTATCAATAAAAACGACAAATAAAAAGAAGAGAAAATATAAAGATACTGACTTTTCCTTTCTTCTGCAATACCCTCAAATTCAAATAACATGTCGATCTGACAACCCCCATCACATCCAAAGCTTTATATAGAAATAATGCATGCCTTGTTGCCCAAGTACTTCCACAAGAATCTACCACGTGTACTACTTTATTTCAAATCAAATAATTTTCCCGCCAAAATAATTATTACCACTGAGGTTCAATCTGGTCCATACACATGAAACTTACTTTAATCTAACGGTTGCAGACACTTCAACAGTGAAAAATCCACATTCATTTGTGGACAGTGGAAAACCATAGTAATATTATATAAGGTTTTCCATAGAAATAAGCCTAATCCACAAATCCACACCTTAGTATAAGAGCATGCAATTTTGTGGATAGACCATTCTTTGCAATTATCCAATTCTTCACGGACCTAATTGTAGCACTTTCAAAACATGAGGCCTCCTTCTTAAACCAAAAAATTCAGAGTTGCTGGAAAATCTTTATTCCTAACATATCCTAAATGTCCTCTTATCCTTTTATTCGTTCTTGACCATATCTAGTCTCTCTTCTCTACTCACGAACCAACATACATACATGTAGCCTCTGAAAATCACAAAGATGGAGAGCCACACTTACACATTCTCCTCCAATGCAACAAGAGATTCGATATCAAATATAACAATTTATGTGATATCACCGATCCTAATATATTCACCAATGAAGGTGATGAACTACCAGTTTATCACCCGAACATCCAACTACGTAGATTTGATGCTGTTGTTCATGATTACATAGGAAAATGTGGGGTATACGAGGAGAGAGAAACACTCAAAGCTCTAAGGAAGTCCCCTCGTAAAAACAGAGATAAAATTTGGACAGCCTTACTCCAAGAATTAGACCCAGCCACGGTTCCGGTTCCGAACCAGAACCGAACCGGTTGGGACCGGAAGGTTCCGTTTCCAACCAGTCGAACCCCAACTCGAACCGGTCGGAACCAGTGGAACCGTACGGTTCCACCGGTTCGACGGTTCTAACCGGAACCGAAACGGTTCCGGTTGAAACCGTATGGTTCCTGTTGGAACCGTAGGGTTCCAACAAGAACCCTTCCCCAACGGCTAGTAGCCGTTACGGCTCCCTGCCCAAATAAGAAAAAAAAATTTTAAAAATTATAAA
>SKCR01044799.1:0-61867 GCA_019454045.1 Zanthoxylum bungeanum | reverse complement strand
TAATGATTAATCCTTCGTGGACTGATACTGTCTCATATCATCTCAATCCAGGAACTAATCATAGGACCTCTCTTCATTTATATCTAAGGTGATCTAATCACAAATGATGAGAGTGCAATTTCCTTGTTACATAGTTAATTTGCTACAACAACACAATGATCTGTGCAAATAGTGACGCTATGGGTCATTTTGTCCAACAGTATTGTTGCTTGCTCGCCATGCGGTTTTCCTAAGAGGAATACCTATATGCAGTGGTAAGTGGGAGGAAAGTAAAACTCGATGAAAATCGGAGTAATACTATCCCGGCACGTTCCTAATGGAACACACATATTTCATCAAGGATAAACTATACCAATAATCTTCAAATACACAAGACAGCGATAGTCGAGAAGTCAAAAACAACCTGGGGTCTGGGTTTCTGATCTCACCTCGTAAGATGTCAATCTTATTGAGGATACGAACTGACTGCGTATGAGGAAGTGATACAGGTATCGACTCCCTAATATGGCAAAGTGCCATGATGTCCGAAATGGATTCCATGTAAATCAACCAAGTTTGGATACTGGTTGTTGTACAGAAAGGCATTGTGCCTATTGGTACTATATGAGTCTTCAAGGAAGACACACATGGAAGGCAACATACCAACGTACTAAGCTAGGCTTGTAGCGAAAAGGTATCGTTATCAACATTGTGTCGATTACGATGAAACCTTTTTCTCGTTGCCATGGTTAAATCCATTTGGATAATGCTTGCTGATGCTGCATGTTTCATTTATGAAATATGGCAGCTGAACGTCAAAATCGCTTTTCTTAAACGGAAATCTTTTGGAGGATGTTTTTAACATCCTGACGGTTTTGTCATACCAAAACTAGAAAACAAGGTTTGCAAGTTATTCGATCCATGTATGGATTGAAGCAAGCATTTTGTTCTTGGAATTATCATTTTGATGTAATCATAATGGTGTATGATTTAATTCAAAACAAAAAGATTATTGTGTATATAAGGAGGTTAGTGGGAGTGCACTGACAGTGAATGTCCTAAATAAATAATGACATATCATTTTTGGAAGATATTCCCATAAAATAATCGGTGAAAGCTTAACTTTCATGAAAATTCTCCGTAGAATTCTTGGGAGAAACATTTTTCTAGGAATAAGGTTTCACTGGGATAGATCTAAAAGTTGTTGACTCTCCGAGTACTCGTACACTGAAATAAATGTACGCGACCTGGTGTCTCATATGCTTTGAGCTTATGGAGTCACAATCGGCCAATCCATGTGATAGTCATTGGATTGATGTTAAGAACATCATTTAGTATCTTAGCGAACTAATGATGCTGTCTTATCTATGGAGAATGAGAACTTGAAGTGACTGGGTTCACTGCTGCAAGTTTCCTAACCGATAAAAATGACTATAAGTCGTAATAAAGGTACTATACAGTTTGAATAACGGAACAGTGAGCTGGAAATCTTCCAAGCAAGATACTGTTACCGAATAAACAACAAAAGTGGATTATTGCTGCAGCTGAGGCAGCAATAGAAGCCTTCTGGATTGATAATAATCCTAATCAGATTAGGAGTAGTTCTGTTAGCAGTTGAGCTAGGCTACAGCACTGGCAAAGAATTAATGGTCTCATCAACGATCCAGATATATGCTTCAATTATTCATCTGATTCGTTCGGATCATACATCATAGCGATGTGTTGATCGAATAAATCGCATCAGATGATAACACTGCAAATCCGCTGACGAAAACCTTTACTCAGCAGAAGTTTGAGCGAACCGTACATAGTTCGGGTGTAGGACACTTGAGTGATTGGCTATAGGCCAAGTGGGAGATTGTTGGACAATTATGACCCACAGTATCACTATTTGTAAAGATCATGGTGTTGTTGTACAAATTAACTATGTGACAAAGGAAATTGCTCTTTTATCATTTGTAATTAGATTACCAAGATATATAAATGATAAAAGGTCCTTATGATTAGTTCCAGATTGAGATGATATGAGACAATATCAATCCACGAAGGTTTAATCATTAAATATCCCTAGTCAGAGTATTATCGAGATTGGACATCGATAATGCGTAAAAGACTAGTATTACACTTGTGCGCCTTGTGGGAGCATAACAGCATAGTTCTCATATATTTGGGTATAGGATACTCATGCAAGTGTAATAGGAGGTTGTGTTTACCGATGGTACGGAAACAGCTTCGCTCTGGATAGACCCCTCGGAATTCCATTGGTAGTATGACTATGTGTCTATGGAAGTCCGAATCAGGGTAGGTGTATTTGGTCTTAACCTGATACTTGCACCGCTAATACTTGCGACAATTAATATACTTTGGTTTTGGTCGTCCAGGGCCTTAACAGGTTCTGTGTATGCCTCTTCTGAGTATATTGATAATCGTAGTGTATTGGGTGTGATGTCAAGACGGAAGTATCACTCCAGTCATAGTGGAGATGATGATCACGTAGGATACAGAACTGGTGCTCTTATGTACTGCAGTCATCGGGATAATATGACCAGGTCATGATTATCTGATTATAGAGACTAGTTACCAGAGATCCGATATGTGCTTCGTACGGGGCAGACACATTTCCAGCCCCAGGCCTTGCACGTGACATCCGATGATGGATCGTAATACGCAATACTACGTATATTACGCCTGATATAGATCACATATCCCAGTAAGAATATTTCTGGAGAATTGGGTAGCCACGTTGCTTTGCTAGAAGCCAACCATGTCTTGTAAATCGGTAAAAATGTAGTACTAGGTACGTACGTGTTCGGATAGTCCGACAATCGGATTTACTGCCAACATATACGGGGATCTCATGGGTCGCTTCCCGAAGATTCACCGATGACGTATGACTCGCACTTTATTAATCTGGGATTAATTATAAGAGAGAGAAAATTAATCTGGATTAATTGCGGTGATATTTTATCTTGGATAAAATATTATTTAAAAAGAGAGAACGATTAATTTGGAATTAATCGATAAAATAATATATTCGATATTTATACGAAATTGGATTTCGGCGCGAAATTAAAATTAGATTTTAATTCGGGCGAACGAGTTAATTTAGAATTAATTCGTTAGCGACGTGAATAGTAATTTGCTAGCATAATTATTTAATTACGTCGCAACAGAAAATTCGTTAATTCGGAATTAGCGAACCCAGCCGGGAATGTTTACGGTCACACTCGTATTTGGAATTCAAGTGCGGCCCATAAGTCACATCAAGCGTCAAATCACTAGTCAATCGATTGATGTGATGTCTAGTCACTTTGAGTGATTTGACAACTTATCATTAGTGATTGATGGTGGTAGTTGGTTGGCTTTAATGCCTTGACTTTTTGAAAGTTAATTTGGTATATGTTTTTTGAAAACATTTACACAACAACTACTAACACTCTTCTTTTTATCTCCTCTCTCCACTCACGCCAAGGGGCTAAATTTCTCTCTTTTGGTTCACCATTGCCGAGAACCACAAGGAACAAAATGGAAGATTTGTGGCAAATCTTGCCAATGCTAGCACATAAAGGGTCATCCAAGGTGATAGGGAAACCAACTTGTGAGCATGGAATCACCAACATAAAGCTTGGAGCTTAGAGATCCTTCCATGGTGGTGACCGAAAACTCAAGGAGCACAAGGATGACCTTGGCGAGAGCGAGAGTTCATGGAGCAAGGGCTTGTGTTCATCGCGTCGTAAAGCCGATCAATGTAAGTATGATTCCGCCATATTTCATTGTTGTATTGGCACATGTTTTATGCTTGAATTGATCATTGGGACTTAAAAGAAACACCCCATACAAGGCATGTGGGAAAAGTGTGAATCCCTCGAGGCACGCCAATCACTGGTGATATTATCAAACCCCTGGGTCAGAGCGTCATAACCCAATGATATGTACCTTCGCGGGGAAACCCATGAAGTCGTTGAAGACCTGCATAGCGTTTGGTGCCTTATGGTAACAATAACATGTTGGGCGAGAGAGCCGGCATGGCGTTTGGCATCCAAGTAACCATAGCACGAATAGATTGAAGTCATTGAAGATCGGCGTGGCGTTTTGCGCTCCTAGGTAACTATTACACGTATGGATTGAAGTCATTGAACCTACGTGATGTTTGGCACCTCGGGGTAACCATAACACATTGGACGAGAGGCTCGGCATGGCATTTGGTGCCCCCAGGTAACCATAGCACATATGGATTAAAGTCATGGAAAACCCACATGGCGTTTGGAGCCTCGGGGTAACCATAGCACTTTGGGCGAGAGGGCCGATGTGGTGTTTAGTGTTGGACAATTATGACCCATAGCGTCACTATTTGTACAGATCATGGTGTTGTTGTACAAATTAACTATGTGACAAAGGAAATTGCTCTTTTATCATTTGTGATTAGATCACCATAGATGTATAAATGATAGAAGGTCAATATGATTAGTTCTTGGATTGAGATGATATGAGACAGTATCAATCCATGAAGGTTTAATCATTAATATCCATAGTCGTAGTATTATCGAGATTGGACATCGATAATGCGGAATAGACTAGTATTACACGTGTGCGCGTTGTGAGGGCATAACGGCATAGTTCTCATATATTTGGGTATTGGATACTCATGCAAGTGTAATAGGAGGTTGTGTTTTACCGATGGTACGGAAAATAGCTTCGCTCTGGATAGACCCCTCGGAATTCCATTGGTAATATGACTATGTGTCTATGGAAGTCCGAAATCAGGGTAGGTGTATTTGGTCTTAACCTGAGACTTGCACCGCTAATACTTGCGACAATCGGTATGCTTTAGTTTTGGTCGTCCAGGGCTTTAACCGGTTCTGTGTACGCCTCTGCTGGGTATATCTAGAATTGTAGTGTATTGGGTGTGATGTCAAGACGGAAGTATCACTCCAGTCATATTGGAGATAATGTCACGTAGGATACGGTACTAGTGCTCTTAAGTACTGCAGTCATCGGGATATTATGACTAGGTCATGTATGTCTGATTATAGAGACTAGTTACCAGACATCCGACATGTGCTTCGTACGGGGCAGACACATTCCAGCCCTAGGCCTAGCACGTGACATCCGATACTGGATCGCAATACGCAATACTACGTATACTACACCTGACATAGATTATATATTACAGTAAGAATATTTCTGGAGAATTGGGTAGGCACGGTGCTTTGCTAGAAGCCAACCATGTCTTGTAAATCGGTAAGCACGTGGTACGAGGTACGCACGTATTCAGATAATCCGATGACCGTATTTACTACCAACATATCCAGGGATCTCTTGGGTCGCTTCCCAAAGATTCACCGATGACAGTTGATTTAAATTAGATTTAATCTGGGATTAATTAAGAGAGAGAATTAATCTGGGATTAATTAAGATGGAGAAAATTAATCTGGGATTAATTGAGGTATTATTTAATCTAGGATTAAATGTGTTCGGAAGAGAGAGAACGCGATTATTTGGAATTAATCGGTAGAATAAATTTAATAGTTAAATTTGATTTTTCTATTTAATTTATTCGTATGGGCTAAAATTAATATATCGGATATATTAATATGAATTGGATTTCGTTACGAAATTAAAGTCGGACTTTAATATGAACGAATGAATTATTTAGAATTAATTCGTAAACGACGTTCGTAATATATTTGTGAGGCATCGTTATTTAATTAAATTAGATTTAATTATTTAGCGACGAAAGTTCGTTTAATCGGATTAAACGGATCCGAGCCGCAGCAAATGTTCGTAGAGACATTTTGAATTTGAATTCAAAATGGTGGGGCCCACTTCACCATATCACATATGTGAAGTGGTGGTTGGAAAGTGGTTGGCATTTATGCCAAAACCACTTACTTTCCAACCACTTGGTTTAGGTGAAACCAAATTACCCAACTACATGGTTTTGGGTAAAGGGTAAACCTTTTAACTAAACAAAAAGCCTTCTCTCTCTCTTCACTCTACACACTTGTAACACATTTTGGAAAATGAAACCCTAGAGAACCTCTCAATGGGCGTGAACTAGCCTCCTTCATCTCTTTGATTTTGTGGCAAAATCAACAAAGCTAGCACTTGGAGAAATCAACTAAGGTGATAGGGAAACTACTTCATGAGTTGGAATCATCACTTAAAGCTTGGATCTTGGAGATCTCTTCTCAAAATTTTAAAAGCTCAAATTCATTCAATGTAAGTAATTCCGCAACTTATTTTGAATTTATGAACACCTTTTCTTGCTTATTAGATCCTTGGCATGTTCTAGGAACACTAAAAATGGTATCAGAGCCAATTTTAAGCATGAAAATTTTAGGGTTCATGAGACTAAAATTTGGGGCTTTTATGTTTTGAGCATGCTTCTTTCAAATTGATGCTTTGAGCATGCTTAGAATATGTTAACTTAGAGTTGTGCATGATTACATTTGAATAAATTGATTGAATCAAAATTAAAATTTATTAGCTTGGCCGAAATATACATTGTCTTGGACTGCAGTTTTTTTATTTTTGTAACATGAAATGATGTGTTTAAATGCATGTTTAAATGTTGATTGTTGGTTTGATTGGATTAGAATCAAAGTCAATAAGTTTATGTTAAAATCAAAGAGCATGTGAGTATGAAATGATGAATTTTGGATTCAATTTGTGTTGAGCATGAAATGATGTGTTTTGGCTTCAATTTGTGTTGAGCATGAATTGATGGATTAAGCATGATTAATTAAGTTAATTGGTATTTTGGAAATATTGAGTTTAATTAATTAATCATGGCTAATACATTTTAATTAAAATAATTGTGATATTTGGAATGTTATAATTATGTTAATAAGCCTTTAATTATGAATTGGGTTAAAAGTGTGTATTTGGGCTTAATGGGCTTGGTTTGACTAAGTTTGGTTTTGGACTTTTGGATTGGATCCAATTGGGCCCAAAACCAATTCCATAAGGTCCAAATACATCACTTGGCCCTTTAAAGATTTAATTGGGCCTAATGGGCCTAAATTAATTTGTAGGCAATAGGGTGATTCCTATTGGGCCTTGACATTTTGGGTTTGACCCATTATGGCCAAAGACCATGCCTTAAGAATTAATTAAAAGCTCATTGGACCTTAATTAAAATGACATTAAATGTTAATGGGCCTTTGAGACCCATTAAGATTGGATTTGGAATCCAAGTCTTTAAGGCAAATAAATAAGTGTAAATATTTAATTTGGAATTAATTGGAATTAGTATTGAATACAAATAAATTGGATTTAAAGTTGTAGTTCAATATAATTCAAGAATACTTACTTTGAGTATTTATTCTTAAACGAGTTTGACTCGCGCAAATCAAATCGTTGTTTGAACATTGGATGATCATTAATTCAAAGATTAATTAATTGGACTAGATTGATTGAATAACATGATTTGTATGAATACATGAATGAGTTGTATGAATATGTATATCGGATGGATATTAGAAGGGCGAGGGAAATTTTGGAAATTGTAATAAATTTAGAATTTATTTAAATTGGACCTGCGTGTCCAGCCTTTTATCTCCTTTCTCATTGTATTTCTCTTCTCACCAATTCCCCTCAATGTAATGAGTTTTCTTTATTGTATTTTGTAATTGGGTAGAATTAGAATAGTTCTAGCGGGGAGAGGAAATGGAGTGATTTGTTCTAGGAACAATTTGTGAGATATCCATCCGCATATCATTATTAATTTATTTATTTATACGCACTTTATTATGTGTTTAGAATGCATGTTTAAGGGT
Organism: Zanthoxylum bungeanum; assembly: GCA_019454045.1. Lineage (NCBI taxonomy): Eukaryota > Viridiplantae > Streptophyta > Magnoliopsida > Sapindales > Rutaceae > Zanthoxylum > Zanthoxylum bungeanum. Next base: position 54,107 of record SKCR01044799.1, on the reverse strand, counting down.
GTATGATGATGAGACCTAATCAAAGATAATAAATTGGTTGCCAATTTGCACGCGAAAACCCTCAAAACATATTAAGCGTTTTTCCTTCCGTTGAGTGATTCTTACTCAAGATCCAAAGTTGGCATTGGTTTGTTGGCCAAAGTCAAGACCTTTGTCAATTGAGGATGTGTTTGAATCATGAGAGTTTTGTACCATATCGGTGTCTTGTCCAAGTCGTGATTTGTTGGCCAAAGTCAAGATCATTTCTTGTCCATCGACATTGATTACGAAGCTTTCCATGTCAATGGGTTCCGCTTAACTGGGATCATTAAGTTTGTTGTGCCAAAGCCAATGCTTAGTTGATTCAGAGGAAAAAGGTTAGGTAATATATTTGATATATCGGCATATATAATATATATGTTTCGGACTTGGATGTCCACCTACTGGATCTAGGAATTGGATGGGATCCAATTGATCTTAGAGATCTACCTAGTTAAGTATCATACAATTTGTTGGCCAAAGTCAAGATTGTGTGTTATTTAACGGGATCCTATCCCACTAGGAAACTAGGTTTCCCGAGTACTCCACATAGGGTTAAAGGCTCGCCAAAAAATAGTGGGAGGTAAGAATTAAATTTGCAATATTCGTTTAGATACTTGCCATACGCGCTCAATCAAATATCATTCGTCAAATAAATTAAATGTTAGTTGGACTAATATTTAATAGTTGTTTTAATTTAACAGTTAGACTGTATTCAAACTACTTCATTTATAGTTGATTATATAATTGGATTATAGTAATCAATATATATTTGAATTTTACCCTTCAATTATAGTTGATTATATAATTTGATTATAGTAATCAATATATTTGGATTTCACCAATCATTTATAATGATTATATAATTGGATTATAGTAATCAATATATATTTGATTTTAACCAATAAAATTGTAATAAGTTATATAGTTAGACTATAGTAATCATTACATTAGATTGTACCTGAAATCGTTGATTAAATAGTTGGACTATTAGAATCAAGATTAAATTGAAAGATTAGTGTTTAAAACATTATCCTAGGGAAAATGTTTTAGACGACTTTATTTTTCAAATTGGGAATAAATTTCAGGATAGTCCTGAAACTAAGAAGTTATTTTATTTGATAAAATAACATCTTAGGCCTAAGCCCGGAGTTAAGCAAATAGTAGAGCATGATCTTTGGAAGATTCATATGATGATAACTTTAATGTTTAATCCATTATGCTTGCCATAAAGACTCCTTAATTTCCTAATCAGAACTAAGGATTAGATCCTTAAAGTATGAAGAAATTGAAGGATCTTCATATATCTATTCTTAGATCTTAGAAGTATTAAATTGTAATTAATAACTCTTGGAGAGTTAATGGCCATTCTCAAGGAGATAAATCCAAAGTTTGCAATAAGGCAAGTAGCGTAAGGCGCACCTTACTTCGATATTCTAGAAACCCAAGGCTTGGCCAAAGGCTTCTGGGATATAGAAAAGGGCAAAGGCAAAATCATTACTGTCTTCTAGGAAGACAAGGACATATCCCAAGATGTCTGCTTAACTGTTGCAAATGGGATCACTGAAGCGTGACTGCCGTATGGACAAAGCAGACATGAAGGAATTGAAGAAGGGCAAAGCTCTGACTTCAAATATGTTTGTCATAAATATGTTCACTACTAGTATTAAAATTGGATTTTAAATACTAAGTGTGATACATAAATATGCATTGATGTGCTGAATCTGCTATGAGCAGGATACTGACTTCAATTGAGATTAATCTGCGAATAGGAAACGGGACGAAAGTCGCTGTTTTACCATAGATACCTAAGTTTAGGAACTACCCTTCGGGTGTGTACTTAAATTAGGAAACTGTTGTAATGTAACTAGTTTGACTAGAGATATTATCTCTATATCGAGTACAACTCGTTGCGAGTATACCTTTATATTCTAGAACACTTAAGTGTTTTATTTTATAAAGATGATATTGAGATAAACACATTATATGTGAATAAAAGTATTTATATTTTGAATATAAATAAATCTCAAACATATAACATGACAAACAAATAGCTCAAACTGATTTGATCAGATGAGACTTATTTATGGCAGTGTTGTCTGGGACACAATTAAACAAGACTCGTATATCCACACTTTTGAAGAGTGGATACTAGGACGGATTTGATTCCATTCAAATAATGTCTACGAATCTAGTTTATTAGGTAGAGTACCTAAAATACCTTTTACTTGGTAAAAGTGTAAGTTCCACCGATCTATTAGCCCTTGTTCATAGTGACGTAAGTGGGCCCATGTCTAGCTAGGCTAGAGGTGGATATGAATATTTCGTGACCTTTACGGATGTGGCATCGCGTTATGGTTGTGTTTCTTTTGAAGAACATAAATCGGAAACTTTTAGAGTTTCGACACGAAATAGACAAACAGATCGGCTAAAGTATTAAAACATCACGGTTTGACCATGATGAAAATACTTATGCAATAAGTTTCTCAAATATTTGAAAGAGTATAGTATTATTTCAATGAGGACTCCTCCCGGAACACGTCAGTTTGATGGTGTGTCCGAACGGAGAAACCGAATTTTGTTGGACATGATAATGTTAATCATGAGTCGCTCTGAGCTACCATTTTCCTTCAAAGGATAAGCATTAACAGTGCAATACTTATTTTAAATAAGATTCCATGAAAATCTGTTTGACAGACTTCATATTAGATATGAACAGGAAAGAAACCGGGTTTTTTCATTCCTGTTGATTTGGGAATGCTAAGCATATATTTGGATGATACCAAACAAGAACCCAAATTGGATAAGTGCCAATTGTAGGTTATCATAGGGAAACCAAAGTATAGTACTTATACAACTCACTTGAGAACAATGTAATTGTTGCTCACCATGCGGTTTTCCTAAAAGGAATACCGATATGCAGTGGTAAGTGGGAGGATAGTAAAACTCGATGAAAATCAGAGTTATACTGTTCAAGGCACCAAGTCCTTAATGGAACACGAACAGTTCATCATGGATGAAACTATACCAGTAATCTTCGAATACACAAGAACCACGTAGATCAGAGAGAGTCAGAAAATAACCTGGGGTATGGGTTTCTGATCTCACCTCATAAAGATGTCAATCTTTTGAGAAATACCAACTGACTACGTATGAGGAAGTGATACAAGGTATCGACTCCCTATTATGGCAAAGTGCCATGAGTCCGAAATGGATTCCATATATATCAACTATGTTTGAACACTAGTTGTTGTACCTCAAGGCATTGTGCCTATTGGTACTATATAAGTCTTCAAGGAAGACATACGTGGATGGCAGCATACCAACGTACTAAGCTAGATGTAGGACACAGGAAATGGGCGACGCATGCTGTTCCAGACTCAGGGCCTAGTTGGGAGTACGGAGTAGTCCGCGGGGGACTAAACCGGAGAATAATGGAGTCGCCACCCGGTGTGAACCGGGATAAAGATTTAAGGCCGCACTCACCCCTCGCAAGGGAAGACCTCAAACCGTTGGGTTCGGAATGGTCCCTTACTTATGTCAATTGTAATGAATGGATTTGTGCAATTTTAACCAAGTCTACTCAACATACATATATATACATGCTTCGAAAGTAAATTTTCATTACGGTAAACATGCAATATCATACAATCTCATGGATACATTAAATTAACACATGCAAAATAAACATGTGGCCAAGGGATTCGGCCATTCTCAATGTTGGACCTCACATGCCCGGTTGGACGTATTCTACGTCAACCGAGTATGCCGTGTCCGGAACAACAAAATAAAATATAACAAAGGGTGCCCTCAGGTCTTACCTTTTAAGTCGCTTTCCGGGAGTGCGTTTCACGGTGCCGAAAGGGTTATCGTTCCACTGTTTCACTGTCTGCTGTTTTCGCTATTTTCGCTATTTTTTTCAGGTTCACCATTTCCGCTGTTTTGTCCGTTTTCGACAAGTCCACTGTTTTTACTGTTTTCTCTGTTTTCACTCGCAGTTTTTGTTTACCATTTTCTCTGTTTTTCAACTCAAATTTTCATTCTCTCTCTTGGATTATTTGGCCGTTGTTTGGATGATTTTTCACGTATGCATGGAGGCTCAATTGTGGGTTATTATGGGCTCGGTTTCAGGGCAGTTTGGAGAGGTTGTTTCTCGTGTGCATGGCACATGCATGGGGGCAGTTTGTGGCTTAGTGCGTGCGTGAATAATTTGAGAGGGCAAGATGCAGTTCACGTGGTCATGTGGGGGGCTGCTGGGAGGTTTGTTTCATGGAGTGTCTCGGCTGTTTGTAGGTCAGTGGCTTAATGGTGTTAAGGGGTGCAAATATGGTGTGATCTAGGGCTGTTGCCGTGGATGGTGATGATGGTCAGTGGCGTGAGTGTGGTGTTGGGGTTTGTGTGGAGTTCGTTTGCTGATAAAGGTTCTGGTGCATTTTTTTTGGTTGCTGATGGTTGGATGATAATGGTTGAAGAGATGAGATGATCCTCCATGGTGGTTGATGAAGAAGTCGTATGATGATCAAGATCTAGGTGATGATGCCGAGAGTGGATGGTTGTTAAGTGATGGTGCCGTGTGGTTGAAGGGGCTTGTGAAGGATGTCTCGGCTGATGGTGATTCAAAGGCGTGATGAAGATGCAGTGTGCAAAGATCGTTGATGGTGATGATGAAGTGGCCGAATGAAGAGATCCAGTTCGGTTGGTCATCCTGCTCTGGAGAGGCCGACAATGGAGGGTTTTAATGAGAGCTTCTGTGTTGAGTGAGAAGAGTGCTCTGGAGGCATGTGCATGGCTGTGTAAGGAGCAATTTAAGGTGTGTTGATCGTGCAAGGCAGTGAGCTGAGAAGGGGCAGTTAACGTGAGCTATGAGGGGGGAGTTACGTGCATGGTGGGCTATTTCTGCAGGGGGTTAGGCGTGAGGCTGCATGGTGCCAAGTGGGCTGAGTGTGATCAAAGGTTATTGCATGAAGGGCAAGGGCTGCTGTTGTACTGGCAATATGCGTGGAGATGGGCTGCTAAAGGTGGCTTACTGACTGTCTTGGTACATGAATTGGTGAGCAAAGTGAAGGTGCTGGGCATGAAAAGTTAGTGGAGTTGCTGAGTGGAGAAAGGATGTGGCAGTATGTGGCGTGTGGAAGGCTTGGTGAAGGTCAGTGGATGATTCGGCCAGGGTGAGGGACTGGTTCCGAGCGAAGGATGATTTTGAAATGAAAATGCGACGACAAAACCCAAAGCAAAACGAGCGAATAAAATCCACCAAAATGTCAATTCCTGACTTTCCCTTTCCGACGACCGCTTTCCGCAACTTCCGTAACTAAAAAGTAGTGCCTCCATACGAGGCTCATCATTGGGCTGGTATGCAAAAATGCAATGCCTACACTAGGCTTGTAGTGGAAAGGTATCATTGTCAACATTGTGTTGATTACAATGAAACCTTTTACCTGTTGCCATGGATAAATCCATTTGGATAATGCTTGCTGATGCTGCATGTTTCATTCATGAAATATGGCAGCTGAACGTCAAAATCATTTTCCTTAAACGGAAACCTTTTTGGAGGATTTTTATAACATCTTGACGGTTTTGTCATACCAAAACTAGGAAATAAGATTTGCAGGTTATTCGATCCATGTATGGATAGAAGTAAGCATTGGGTTCTTGGAACTATCGTTTTGATGTAATCATAATGGTGTATGATTTGATTCAAAACGAATATGATTCTTGTGTATATAAGGAGGTTAGTGGGAGCGCACTGAAAGTGACTGTCCTAAATAATGATGATATGTCATTTCTTGGAAATGATATTCCCATATTACAATCGGTGAAAGCTTGGCTTTCATGAAAAATTCTTCGTAGAATTCTTGGGAGAAACAACCTTTATTCTAGGAATAAAGATCTATTGGGATAGATTTAAAGTTGTTAACATTCTCTGAGAACTCGTACATTGAAAAATGTACGTGACCTGGTATCTCATACGCTTTGAGCATATGGAGTCACAAACAGGTCAATCCAAGTGATAGTCACTGGATTGATATTAAGAACATCTGCTAGTATCTTAGAGAACTAAGGATAATGTCTTAAACTATGGAGAATGAGAACTTGAAGTGCTGGGATCACTGCTGAAGTTTCCTAACCGATAAAAACAATGGTACTATATAGTTTGAATAACGGAACAGTGAGCTGGAAATCTTCCAATCAAGATACTGTTACCGAATAAACAACAAATGTGAGTTATTGATGCGGCTGAGGCAGCAATAGAAGCCATTTGGGTCGATGATAAATCTAATTAGATTAGAAATAGTTCTACTAGCAGCTGAGCTAGGTGTCAGCACAGGCTAAAGAATTAATGGTCTCATCAACGATCCAGATAAATACTTCGACTATTCATCTGATTCGTTCGGATCATACATCGTGACGATGTGATGATCGTATAAATTGCATCAGACGATAATCATAAAAATCCGCTAACGAAATCCTTTCCTCAGCAGTTTGAGCGAACCTTACATAGTTCGGGTGTATGACACTTGAGTGACTGGCTATAGGCCAAGTGGGAGATTGTTGGATAATTATGACCCATAGCGTCACTATTTGTACAGATCATTGTGTTGTTGTACAAATTAACTATGTGACAAAGGAAATTGCTCTTTTATCATTTGTGATTAGATCACCATAAATGTTTTATTGATAGAAGGTCCATATGATTAGTTCTTGGATTGAGATGATATGAGACAGTATCAATCCATGAAGGTTTAATCATTAAATATCCCTAGTCGTAGTATTATCGAGATTGGACATCGATAATGCGGAATAGACTAGTATTACACTTGTGCGCGTTGTGAGGGCATAACGACATAGTTCTCATATATTTGGGTATTGGATACTCATGAAAGTGTAATAGGAGGTTGTGTTTTACCGATGGTACGGAAAACAGCTTCGCTCTGGATAGACCCCTCGGAATTACATTGGTAGTATGACTATGTGTCTATGGAAGTCCGAAATCAGGGTAGGTGTATTTGGTCTTAACCTGAGACTTGCACCGCTAATACTTGCGAGAATCGGTATGCTTTAGTTTTGGTCGTCCAGGGCTTTAACCGGTTCTGTGTACGCCTCTGCTGGGTATATTGAGAATCGTAGTGTATTGGGTGTGATGTCAAGACGGAAGTATCACTCCAGTCATAGTGGAGATGATGTCACGTAGGATACGGTACTAGTGCTATTAAGTACTGCAGTCATCGGGATATTATGACTAGGTCATGTATGTCTGATTATAGAGACTAGTTACCAGACATCCGACATGTGCTTCGTACGGGGCAGACACATTCCAGCCCCAGGCCTAGCAAGTGACATCCGATATTGGATCGCAATACGCAATACTACGTATACTACGCCTGACATAGATTATATATTACAGTAAGAATATTTCTGAAGAATTGGGTAGGCACGGTGCTTTGCTAAAAGCCAACCATGTCTTGTAAATCGGTAAGAACGTGGTACGAGGTACGCACGTATTCGGATAATCCGATGACCGTATTTACTGCCAACATATCCATGGATCTCTTGGGTCGCTTCCAAAGATTCACCGATGACAGTTGATTTAAATTAGAATTAATCTGGGATTAATTAAGAGAGAGAATTAATCTGGGATTAATTAAGATGGAGAAAATTAATCTGGGATTAATTGAGGTATTATTTAATCTGGGATTAAATGTGTTCGGAAGAGAGAGAACGCAATTAATTTTGAATTAATCGGTAGAATAAATTTAATAGTTAAATTTGATTTTTCTATTTAATTTATTCGTATTGGCTAAAATTAATATATCGGATATATTAATATGAATTGGATTTCGTTACGAAATTAAAGTCGGACTTTAATATGAACGAACGAATTAATTTAGAATTAATTCGTAAACGACGTTCGTAATATATTTTCGAGGCATCGTTATTTAATTAAATTAGATTTAATTATTTAGCGACGAAAGTTCCTTTAATCGGATTAAACGGATCCGAGCCGCAGCAAATGTTCGTAGAGACATTTTGAATTTTGAATTCAAAATGGTGGGGTCCACTTCACACATATCACATATGTGAAGTGGTGGTTGGAAAGTGGTTGGCATTTATGCCAAAACCACTTACTTTCCAACCACTTGGTTTAGGTGAAACCAAATTACCCCAACTAAGGTGATAGGGAAACTACTTCAAGAGTTGGAATCATCACTTAAAGCTTGGATTTTGGAGATCTCTTCTCAAAATTTTAAAAGCTCAAATCCATTCAATGTAAGTAATTCCGCAACTTATTTTGAATTTATGAACACCTTTTCTTGCTTATTAGATCCTTGGCATGTTCTAGGAACACTAACATTTAGCGCCCTCAGGTAACCATAGCACGAGTGGCTCGGGGTCGAGTTACGTCCCACTGAGGCCTCATTTTGTGTAATGGCACAATGAGGGAACATTCCTTATGGCCAAGTGTTTGATATGGCTCGGGGTCGGGCTATATCCCACCGAGGCCTCGTCTTTCTGATGGCACAATGAGGGAACATTCTCTTGTGGCCAAGTGTTGATATGGCTCGGGGTCGGGTTGAGTCCCACCGATGCCTTATTATCTTCATTGGCTCGGGGTCGGGTTGCGTCCCACCGAGGCTTATCTTTGTTGGCATGGGTTCGTAGTTTCTCTCCTATGGCCAAGTGTTGAGTGGCATAATGAAAGATCTTTCCTTTATGGCCAAGTTATTGCATCGGCTCGGGTCTGGGATACATCCCGCCGAGGTTTTATTACTATGTATTGGCACAAAGAGGGTTCATTCCTTGCTACCAAATGATTTGTGATTATTTGGGGTCGGAATTTCTCCCCCGAGGCCTTATTGTTCTAATAAAAGCCCGATGAGGTGAGTTTTTCCTCGTGGCCTGTTTTCTATTTTTGTAGATCCTTGCAGATCATATCCCTCTGGGATTGCAACGTGTCAAGAGCATGCATCAGCTCAGGGTAGCACGATATGAGCTTCTTCAAGTCCAGAAGATAGTGGATGAGCTGACCAGTGTTAGCGCGGATCAACCTTCAGTTAGAGAAGCACTAGTAGGAGAGATGACCATGTTATGGATCAGAAGCAGAGATGCTAGATCATGCCTATAGACCCGATGGGGATTTTCACAAGAAGTTTTGAAGCTTGCAGTTGTGATACCTGCTGGGAAACGGGCAGACTTTAGATTTTGGACTGAATCAGAATGGAGTATCATCCCGAAGACACCAGATCAGTCTATGACTCCATGCACCACCATCTTTTTATAGTTCCCGACACCAACTTGGTTACTCATTGATACCAAGAACTAGGGGACAGATGTTGATGGTTGTTTTTAGGCCCCCAATAAGTCAGAATCCCAAGGAATGGTAAAAAGTGTTTTACACTTGACAATATAAGAATCCCAAGGACCTTGTAAGTATGAGAAGTCGAACGAAGGGCCCGGATCTGAGGTGGTAATATCCGAGGTGGTCAGAACATAGGGTTCCGAATCCAAGATGGTAAGATCCAATGTGATCAGATCAGATCGCCCCAGCATCAGACTCTTAGAGCAGCTCGGCATTCAGAGCCTCATGTCAGAATAAGGATCGGCTCAACAGATCATACCTGACCTGATCGGAAGATGTTTAAAGAAGCGAATGGGAAGTAAGGCCTCATGACCGAACTGACCTGGTAGCTCAATAGGAATGATGTTGTTTCGGTTGCTCGACCTAGGAAGCGGGTCTGATGTGAAGGAACACGTCACCAGCTTGATTTCTGGCACACACTATCGCATGAGAATAGACAAGTTAGAGGCTGGCATTGTTAGGTAACGTGTAGCAAAGGGTATAATAGCTTGGTTTAAAGAGATGTCAAGTGGCAGAGCTACTTTCGGCAGAGCGGTTGGGGAAAATAGACATCTCATTAATGGTAGATTCATGTGGTTGACGTAATGAGATTGGTGTTATAGTAGAATTTTCCCTAGAATATAAAGGGATTCAGAATTCTTTGTAAGCAGTTATCTAATTTTATTGCACAACTTGTACAAAAGAGAGCAAAAAGCTTAAGTGTAAGAGTGAGCATGTAAGTGTTGGGGTTGGTGCTCAGAGCACCAATTCCCCGATGTATTTCCTTGTAAATACTCTTGTAAACATTTTATTATGAATAAAATAAGCAGTTTCTATAATATAATATATCTTTTATATGGTAAAGACGTAATTGACCTTAGAATGATTAGTCATGATGCAGTTGCAAAAGCGTCGCAACTGACATTGAGTTGTATCATGATGTTGTCATTCTTAGACAGTTCATAGTCAAGGTTTACACTACTTGGTCAATAAAGTAAACCTGTTGAGACCGGTACATGTCATATATTGGAATATATGATTCCAATGGTTTCTCAATAAACCATGAGTCTTGGAGACTCTTATAGACGTATAGGTGTTTATAGCGGATAAACACTGAACGACTCACCGAAGATTCTTAATGGATGGTGAACCAACGTCAATAAGAATATTCTCGGGTTGAGTAGAATTTGTGATTCTTCGACTTGAGATACCAATGTGGGCACATGAGACATCTTCCACACTTAGATGGCAGTCACGTCACCGATTTATTCAGATCAGATCTACGTTTGTTCGTTGGGTGTGGACAGATCCTCAAGGTGTCCAATGTGTGTCGAGATAGGATCTGTCAGTTCTGTGTACAGAGCATATGTAGTCCATATATGATTAGCAATCAAATAAAAACCATGGGCCCGTGGTACACTTTAGAAGTAAGTTCTAAGTGTTCTTTTAGAGATTGCTAATAGAGACGTCGACGAGATTGTCCCTATAGAGATTTGACGTTTACATCTATATCTCTAGGATCTATTCGGATACCTGTGATGGAGGAATTAAACATATGTCATGACCTCGACTTGTATGATTCAGCGAGTTTATCTGTGGTCATCATAATTTATGGGTGGGTAAATTATGGACACAAAATTGGATTTCGTGACAGATTTGCCTGAATCTAGAGAGTCTCACTAGTGAAATATACTCGTAGAGCACTAGGAAAACTTTTATGAATAATACTGATTATTTATAAGTCGTTTAAAGGTTAAACAAAAAATACAAGCAAATGGACCTAATGGTCATTTCCTAATTATGTGTATTTGTATTTAAAGATAGATTTTATCAAATACATATTAATTAAACGTCAAATTGTGATATTTGACATATATCATAAATATATATATGTATTTGGATATTTAAAGTAAATATAATACATATATTTAAAATATTGTATTTAAATAATTATTTAATTATTTAATTGTTAAATAATTAAAGTAATTAAAAATATAAATATCTTAATTTTTGATATTTTTGGAGATGCCTTGAGTTGCTTTATTTGACTTGTTGAAAATCATTAAATTGTGTAATGATCAAAGATGCAAGTTGATAAAGCAAACTTTAATTGAAACAAAAATATCTAGATATTTGTATATTGCTCCCAATTTTCGGCCAAGGGCAATTTTGGGGAGTATATATTGTTTTGTTTCATTTTTGATGGATTAGGTTTACAAGTTACCAAAAATAAACACAAAAGAGTTGAGAGCAAAAGTTGAAGAACAAAAGGAAAAACTTGGAAATAACTTGATTTTGTAAGTTTTTCTTTAAATCTTTCAACTAAGAAAATATTTCTATCATGCTTAGCTTCAACATGTGTTGCTAGGATGTTGTCTCTACACTTTTATTTTGTGTTTTAAATGGTTATGAACTTGTTTGAAAGATGAAAGCATGTATGGTATCAAAGTGAGCTTAAAATGGTTTCATAAGCTCTCTTTTGATTATTTGATAATCAAGTTGTCATTCTAGAGTTGTTAAGCCACTCATAGATGACCTAGAATTGTTCTTGAGTTGTTTCATGATGGTGAGACTTGTTTGGTGTGGTAAAGTTTGAATTAAAGTATTGGATTTAATTGATTTGGTATATTTTGTCAATTTGAAGAAATTATAAAATTAGGGTTCTTAACCCTTTCTAAATTTGGGGTTTTCATATATGTGATGTATTATGGTGTGTATATGATGCATATTAATTTTTGGGTTGATTGGATTTGATCTTGACATGTTTTGAACAAAAATGGACCAAATTGCAAAAATTGAAAAATTGGAGGGCTGTTCGGCAATTACAAATAAATTGGGGATTTTGCTGCAATTTTTTTTATGTGTTGGACATGTTGGAAATCATTTTAGGATTGATTTAGAATCATCTAAAATTATATTTGACAGTTTAATGGCTAAAATGATCAATTTGCAAACTATTGGGCCAATTCGGCAATTACTAAGAAATTTGATTTCTTGTGTAAAATTTCAATTTTTATGTATTTGGTAATTAAATAAATAAATTTATTTAATTGATCTAAGAAAAATTATTGAAATCGGAAAATTTTGATTTTCCGCGTTTCCGCTGCGTTACCGGATTTTCGCCATAAAACCCCTACAGTAAGAGATCGGTCAGACGAGCTCGAGAGATAGGCAAGTTAGTCATACCCGACCATGTTATAAAAATTATTTTTCCCTTGTGTCTGTGGATGTAGGTTGAATCCATTCCGCCGAACCACGTTAAACCCACTGTTTATTATGTGTATTTTCTCGTCTTTTTGCTAAGTTTGCAATTGGTCCACAAACCAAACAAATTCACAGTTGAGGAAAGATTGCTCGAGGAATGAGTTTACCGATTTGCCCCTAGAACGAAACTCATCCATCAACAAATATGTTTAGGTGAAATACGAATAAATTATAGATATCGGATATCGAATAATTTATCCAATAAGTTTAAAATTTTAAATTTACGATTTCGTCCGAGCCGCGCTTTCACAACTAAATTTACGATTTCGTCCGAACCACGCTTTCACAACGTAAAACCCCAACAATGATATCTTAAGATGGAGGTCGCCTTCATTGGGTAAACTGCCATCTACAACAACGGTCTGTGTGTCAGGTGATGATCTCCTCCTCAGGCGGTTTCGAGATCTTGATTTTGGTGTTGGAGGCTGCACTGCCTTAGCTCTAATGTTCGAAGTTCAGGTTCTTCCTTGTTCAAGTCTAGATATCTGATAATGCTGTTGTTTGTATCTGCTAAAAAGATGACAAGGAATTATAAGGTAAAATAGGTTTCATAGAGTTTTTTACTCACTAACTATAAATCTATACATACTAGAAGCATCCAAAGAAATTACTGCAGTAGCATATCCAGGTAGTTAAACAAAGTTTGATAGTTACATTTGGATTTAACACAACAGTAATTAATGTTTATTATGATGTGGGTGAATATGTTACATCTAGATATTTTATTATTTTTATGATTAGTCACATGATTTGTAGGTCCTACCACTATAAGTCGACAATCAGACAGCAATTCTACACAAAGCACAACATAAGCTACTGCAAATGTGAGCCAGGCTTCAGAAGCTGCTGCTCAGGAAAGTATTCATTTAGTTGGATGTAGTATGTTGAATAAGACAATTGGCCAGTTAACAACAACTGGTATCAGGTTATTAGAGATGCATGCAGCTATGCTACATTACAATCCTAAACCTTAGAGTTATAGGAATGTGAGCATATTTCTCACTCTCAAAAGGTTCCCTAAACATCCGCCGACCATAAATTCCCTACACATATACTTTTCCTCTTTCTTCTTTTATGATTTTATTTCCCCCATTTTTTTCATTTCTTTTTTCCTCTCCTTTTTTCTTTGTTCTGTTTCTCCCTCTTCTCTTCAATACACCTACTTCTTCCCTTCCCTGATGTGTTCTTATTTTGGTTTTTTATGGTTTTCATTACCCATATTTGTTGATCTGTAAATCCACCCATGTGCAATGGCAGCAATCCCAAACTTTGTGTTGGTTTTTATGTTTTATTTTTGTAGGAATAATATTTATTTTCTTCAATCTATAAGAGATTTGGTGTGAGTTAAATGGAAAGATCTAAACTACTTTTCAAGATTGTGCGTTAGAGTTCTACGGTCCTACAGTGCTTTCCGGGGCTTCGGTATAGTCTTATAGATTCGGTATAGTCTTATAGATCTATCGATTTTTTCTTGTATTAGATTAATGGTAAGCTATTATAAAAACTTTATGTTTCAATGTGTATTTTTTACTCCACTTATAGGATACATATGTATATTCTTCAAACTGTATTCGTTTTTATAAATCTTGTCTCTAATACATTAGTATGCAGATTCTATAGTCTTGACATTGTATCCAAGGGGCAACCTTAAGTTGTCCTGAAACTTAGGAGTCATAGGCATATTTGTAAAATAAACATTTAGAGTTAAAAGATCAAAAAAAATATAAAATATTATATTATACACTTGAAATTAAATTAAATTTGGGTCTTAATTTTGATTAAATTTTGGGACTCGAATCAGCAGGTCGACTATTCTCAGGACTGATTCTGTACCCACTCCATTATGCATGGTATGGTGTCTACTATTCAAAAAACTCACACTAATTAGGTTTACTTTTACACTTGTAAAATAGCTTCTTGTAATTGCTTGTTAATCTTATACTTTCAGGGCCGTCCTTAGAGTCACAAAAACTTTTTCTTTTGTCAATTTTAAACCAAAAATTTTAGGGGAAAAGCAATGTTTAAAAATACGGGGCGGCGCCTCGAGGCGGCCGGCCATTGAGGCGCGAGGCGGACCTCCTCGAGGCGGTGAGGCGGGCGCCTCGATCCGGAAATCGGAAAAATAATTCAAAATACATTCATTTCTTCATAATTCATAGTATGTTCAAAAAACAATTGATAAGTAATCCAAAATACATTACTTTCTTCATAATTCATAGTATGTTCAAAAAATTATTGATAACTAATCCTTAAATAAACTATCATTAGTGTTTAGCAGCATGAAGCTTGGGTCAAAATCTCTGTCATCATCAGATGTGTCATCATCCAAAGAACCTCCTTCACTTGTATTGTCTTCATCCACTAATTGTGGAGCTTTCACTTTCCCTTTTCCTAACAAATAACATAAAGTCGTATTAGTTTTTTAATTTGATTACATAAGTTGTATTATTTTTTTAATTTGATTATATAAGTTGCATTATTTTTTAACGCCGAGAAGCTGATGCGTCGATGCTGAGACGAGAAACCCTAGACGAAATTGAGAAGATGCGTCGATGCTGAGAAGAAACCCTAGATGAAGATGGAATGAATTTTTAAAATGATTTTACGCTTATTATTATTATTTTCTTATAAAGAAGTCAAAACAACGACGTTTTGGCACCCCCAAAACGTCGTCGTTTCAATGGTAAAAAAAAAATAAAAAATGGCACAAGAACGCGAGGCGGCCGCCTCAGACCGCCTCGCGCCGAGTCTGCGTGAGGCGGCTTGAGGTGGCCGCCTCATCAGTGAAAGGCGGCCGCCTCGGTTGTTGGCGTATAAGGCGGCCGCCTCGACGCGCCAACGCCGTGAGGCGGTGCGAGGCGGTCCGAGGCGGCCGCCTCGAAACGTTATTTTAAACACTGGGGAAAAGATACTTGAACTCCAATAATGTTTAAGGAATATGACATTAACCCCCTAATATTAAAAAAAAAAAAATACAAATCGTTAATAAATTTGATTAATTTAAATAAAAAAAAAAGTGATTTAATATTTTTACTTATCATAATATAAAATATAAATATGATATACCACTTGTAAGCCATATACTAGTCCACGTCATTCATCATCGGAGAGGGGCACGTGCGTCTCTTACAAATTAATATAACCGGGAGGAACACGTCAACGCAACGAGGTCGAATTCGATGGCAGACGAAGGCAAAGCAGATGCGCAGCTGTTTCAGCTTCTTTCAAATCTCCTTCAACAGGTTTACTTTAATTTCTCAATTCCTTACAAATCTCATGCAGCTTCGATTTGTTTCATCAATTACATTTTATTACTTGCTGATTCATTCATGTAAACAAATAAATTTTGATTCTTTTCTACTCCTATGGCTACGGGGGATGTGGGCTTTATCAGAAACATCTTTCTTTTGTGAAATTATTGAATTTGAACACTTTTGTGTGATGATGAAATTGAATTTTCATATCTTCCATAACTAGTTTTTTGAATTACAAGGAAATATCCTCATCCACTTTGGGTGAGTTGACTACCACCAAACAAACAGTATACTATTTATTACCAGCAACCGAGTGTAGAGCGGTTGATTGAGATGACAAGTCAGTTGTCTGATCTCTTCAGTTCTACTTCCTTGGATTCTTTATTTATTTATTTATGTTGATGATGATTTTTCACCCCAATAAGGTTCAAATACTGAGGAGGGGTAGAATGGAGTTTGTACTTGGCCAAGAAAGGATGATAAAGGTCCAAGGGCCCAGAGAGGCTGAAGTCAGAAAGAGAGGCTTGACGGATTTTTCCAAGGGCAAAGTAAGCTGAGGACGAAGTGAGTTGTTGATCCGACCCAACATAGAGAAGAAGTGTTGGATTTGGGCTCAATTAAGTATTTTTGAAAACGGACCTGAGGGGGCCCATGATTAGCACCTTGACCTGGTTAAAGAAGTCAGGAAGTTTGACCAAATATCCTCCACTCGATCTGCCGACCTGAGGAACAGAGCTGGGATCACAAGTCAATTTGTGATTAAGTCGAGTGATGGGTGCCCTAAAGTGAGAAAATACTCTTGTAGGAGGCTAATGATGACTATGGGAAAACAGTGGTTTATCGTGAAAGTAGTTTCTACCAGCCGCCATAAGCAGCACAGTGGCAGAGCCATCAAAGCCCGGTGCAGTAACAGGAAAAGGGCTAATGTGATTGGTCGAATTGTGGATAGTTGAGGGAAGTGGTTACTGTAATGATAACAGTGACATAAGCTGATAGCATAGGCGGTGGAATAGTAGATTTAGAAGCCTATATAAAGGAGTTGAAGTCTCAAATTCAAGGGATGAGAATATTGGCAATTCAACATTTAGAGAGAAATCAATAACCAAAACCTAGTCATAGAGAGAGAGAAAGTCGGTCGGTTGTTTGACCATTGAGAGAATTGTAACAGATTAGTGTAAGACCCGAGGTGTTATAAACTCTTTGAAAGCTTACTACCCCATTTGTATCTCGGGTCGGTCTAGCTCTCGAGCAGTAATAAAATACCCTCCCTTTCTTCCGTGGACATAGTTGGAGCCACTCTCCGCCGAACCACGTAAATCCTTGTCTCTGTGATTTATTTGTGTACTTTCTTAGTTTTCATTTGGTTCCCTACTAATCAAATAAATTCACTGTTGAGGGTGGTTTATTCGAGAGGTTAATTTCCTATATTGCCTTTCGAACGAAAAACAACCATCAATAATTTATTTTCTTTTTGAGAGGGTTTTAGGGTTGCTAAAATTATTAGCAAATTCACTAGTATTCTGGTAATTTGGACTAAATATGATGGCAAATTAGTTTTTTGAGGTGAACATTACGATGGAAGCCTATTTTATGAGAAGATACGAGGAAACAGGAGGTGGAGGACAGGAGGAGTGATAACTTTCTTCAGGATTGTCATCTTTAGGCTTTGAAATTTGGAGGCATGTTTAAACACAATGCAATGTGCAAATACCAACTTCTAAAACTATCATGTGCTTTTAGGGTCCTTGAGGATTTTCTCCTTTATCATAATAGATTTAGAGAAGGTGGATACGGACCGAAATTTCATTGCATTATTAAAAAAAATAATTCTTTAGATACATGACGTTTGTGCAACTGTATCAATATTATGTATGTGCTTCCTCTTAAATTAAAGCAATTATATGCAATGCCATTCATCTATTGCATAATCTGCTTGTTTGGAAAGTGGAAATTCCTGATCAGAAGCTTTCTCATCAAATTTTCCCATAGGTGGAAACGTTGACCAACCAGGAAGAAGTTGAATTGCGTTCCAAAATCGAAGCACTTGGTTTGGAGGTGACTAAAGTTCCTTCAAAGTTAACCCAGCAACTTGATGAGGTATATTGACGTTCTCTTGATGCTTACTTTTAACTGTTAGATTCTCTCGTGGGTTTGCTCATTGTGTTTTATTTTCTTCTATTATATATCTGCCTAGCTGGAGATAGCTAGGGAGTTGGATAAATTATCTGCCAAGTTGGATGATGTTGATGAGAAGATATCCTCTGCAGACCCTCAGGTCCAGTCTCTCTTGAGTGGTACGGCTGATGTATGGATGCCAATTATTACAGCCACAGCTGATGAACGTCGTAATTTTACAGGATCTTTTAAAGATGATACTACTTAAGTGAATGAGAGAAGCTGCTGCCTGCTGTTAATTCACAATAAATTTGTCGTCTCTTGTTTCTGAGAGGATAACACCACCCGTCTATTAATTTTTATATTTTTCGAAACTCTTTCTAACCAATAAATGTTTTTTTTTGGAAAAAAAATTATTATGCTAAAATGTAGTTCAATTTATTTTCTAGCACATTCAAAGCCTCCCACCACCCTCAATTTATCGGCAGATGGAATTTATTTTAGGGAATTTGGTAAAAACTAACCAAAAAAAATAATTTATCATTTGTCAAAATGAGTTGCAATGTTTGGGTTCTTTCAAAATGACCATTTCTCCGAAGTAGATTTTGGAGAATTCAAATACTCCGAAGTCTACACCAAATTTCTTTTTTTATTTAAAATTTCATATATATTATTTCGGATCTCCGAAATACATTTTTTGATATTTTTTCATAAAATAAAATTTATTTGGTATTTTTTTAATAAAATAAATTTTATTTGTTTATTTATTATTTATTTTTTCAATTAATTTTCTAATACCTTATATATATATATCAGTAAAACAGTAACTATACATCAAAATGAAAAAACTACGTATCAAAATCAATGTCAGCCAATACATCATCAGACCTAATATCTCTCTCAACTGACATCATCCTCAGAAGCTCTAACGCCTCATGTAATCAATGTCTGGTCGGGTCACATCGTGTCGGGTCGCGGGTTGACCCGACCTTATGAACACCCCTAGTAGTAGGAATCTCTGGTTAATGACAGTCGGATGCTCAAAAGAGACCACCTCGTCATCCAAATTCAATGGAAAATACCATATG
The DNA here is from genome assembly GCA_019454045.1 of Zanthoxylum bungeanum. NCBI lineage: Eukaryota > Viridiplantae > Streptophyta > Magnoliopsida > Sapindales > Rutaceae > Zanthoxylum > Zanthoxylum bungeanum. Next base: position 35,031 of record SKCR01044799.1, on the reverse strand, counting down.
AGTTGGGTGATGACTTGTTGGACAATTATGACACATAGCATCACTATTTGTAAAAGACATGGTGTTTTTATACAAATTTACTATGTGACAAAGGAAATTGCTCTTTTATCATTTTGTAATTGGATTACTTGGATATATAAATGATAAAAGTCCATATGATTAGTACCAGATTAATAAGATATGAGACAGTATTAATCCACGAAAGGTTTAATCATTAAATATCTCTAGTCGTAGTATTATCGAGACTGGACATCGATAATGCGGAATAGGCTAGTATTACATTTGTGCGCGTTATGGAAGCTTAACGACATCGTTCTCATATATTTAAGTATTGGATACTTATGCAAGTGTGATAGGAGGTTCTGTTAGTTGTTGGACCGGGAACAACTTCGCTCTGGATAGACCCATCAGAATCACATTGGTAGTATGACTATGTGTCTATGGGAATCCGAATCAGGGTAGGTGTATGTGGTCTTAACATGAGACTTGCATCGCTAATACTTGCTACAATCAGTATACTTTGGTTTTGGTCGTCCGGAGCTTTAACAGGTTCTGTGTACGCCTCTTCTGGGTTTACAGAGAATCGTAGTGTATTGGGTGTGATGTCAAGATGGAAGTATCACTTCAGTCATATGGAGATGATGTTCACGCATAGATACATAACTAGTACTCTTAAATGATGCAGTTTTCGGGATAGTATGAATAGGTCATGATTATCCGATTACAGAGACTAGTTGATAGTGATCTGATCTATGCTTCGTACGGGGCAGACACAATTCCAGCCCTAGGCCTAGCTTGTGACATCTGATACTGGATCGTAATACGCAATACTTAGTATATTATGCCTGATACAGATTATATATTCTTTGCTGAATATTTCTGGAGAATTGGGTAGGCACGGTGCTTTGCTAGAAGCCAATCATGTCTTGTAAATCGGTAAGAACGTGGTACAAGGTATGCACGTGTTCGGATAGTCCGATGACAGTATTTACTGCCAACATATCCAGGGATCTATTGGGTCGCTTCCCAAAGATTCACCGATGACATTTGACTCGAACAGAATTAATCTGGGATTAATTATGAGAGACAAAATTAATCTGTGATTAATTATGAGACAGAAAATTAATCTGGGATTAATTGCCTCAAGAATTTATCTTGAATTAAATTCGACTAGAAGAGAGAACACGATTAATTTGGAATTAATCGGTAAAATAAATTTAATAGTTAAATTGGATTTTTCTATTTAATTTATTTATTTGGGCTAAAATAATATATTAGATGTATTAATTGAAATTGAATTTCAATGCGGAATTGAATTGGATTTTAATTCTAGGGAACAAATTAATTTGGAATTAATTCACAAGCGACTTTCGTAATAATTTTGCAAGGCATTATTATTTAATTAAATTTGATTTAATTATGTCGCGACGCAAAATTCGTTTAGTCGGATAAAACGAACCGAGCCTAAAATGTGTTGTGTAAGCCAACCAAATTTTGAATTTAAAGTGGTGGGACCCACTTTACTTACATCACATGTCACTTTTGTGATTGAAGTGGTTGGCAACATTAAAGGTTGGAGTTTAATAACACATCACACATTTTTTGGTACAGTTTTTTTGAAACTTGAAAATCACTATTCCTCCTTCTCTCTCTTTGGGCGTGACTTGCCTTTCCTCTCCATTGATTTTTCTTCAAAGATCTTTAAAGCTAGCACTTAAAGGAGTCTTGTGAGGTGATAGGGAAACTCACCATTGAGTTTGGAATGAAAAAGAAAGCTTGGAGCTTCCACACATCCATGGAAAAGTTTTGAATCTCATCTGATCATTGTAAGTTTTTTCCGTAAACTTTCTTGATGTATTCACACACAAATCATCTTAGTGATCTTGTGGCATGTGTATGACACTAACAATGGTATCTAGAGTCATCCTAAGCTTGATTTGAATTCTAGGGTTTATGGACTTTAATTTGGGATTTTTGCTTGGAATTTGAAAATGCCTAAATTGATTGTGTGGTTGTGTTTATATGATGTTGAATTGGATTTTTACATCTTTGGAATTGAGAAAAATTGATTAGATCAAAAATCCCCAATTTCTTATCTTGGCCGAAAATATGCCCTAGAAGACTCATGGTGATTTTTTGAAAATTTAACAATTGGATGTGTTAATAGCATGAAATAAATCTTGTATGTTGATTTAATTGGATTGAAATCAAATTGAGTGTTATTTTATGCCAAATTGCCGTGAGCTATAAGCATGTTGGAATTGATTGATTTTGCCTCAATTTTGTGTTGGACATGAATTTGAGAATTAAAGCATGATTAATTAGATTAATTGATATTTTGGAAATATTGGATTAACTAATTAATTGTGGTAATTGCACTTTAATTAGATTAATATGTTATTTGGAATAATAAGATAATTTAATTTGTTGTATTTGGGCTTAATGGGCTTGATTGGGCCAAGTATGGTTTTGGACAATTGGGTTGGATCCAATTGGGCCTAAAACTGTTTCCATAAAGTCCAAATATGACAATTGGGCCTTTAAAAATTTAATTGGGCCTAAATTGATTTTTTGGCATATGGTGATTCCTATTTGGGCATTGGCATTTTTTGTTTGATCCATATTGGCCAAAGCCCACGCCTAAAGAATTAATTGAAAGCCCATTGGACTTTAATTGAATAGTATTGGATACTAATTAGGCCTTTGAGACCCATGAAGATTGGATTTGGAATCCAAGTCTAAAAGGCACTAAAATAAGTGTAATTATTTAATTTGGAATTAAATATGAATTAGTATTGGATACAATTTAAAATTGGATTTAAAATTGTAGTTTGATATAATTCAAGAATACTTACTTTGAGTATTTATTCTTAAACGAGTTGGACTCGCGCAAATCAAATCGTTGTTTGAACATTGGATGGTCATTAATTCAAAGATTAATTAATTGGATTAGATTGATTGAATAACATGCTTTGTGTGAATACTTGGATGTATTTGTATGAATAATAAATCGGATGGATATTAGATGGGTGGGGCAATTTTGGAAATTGTTGTAAAGTTGGAATTTATTTAAATTGGACATGCGTGTCCAGCCTATTATCTCTTTACTCTTTGTATTTCTCTTCTCACCAATTCCCCTCAATGTAAATGAGGTTTCTTTAATGTATTATGTAATTGGGTAGAAGAATGAATAGTGCTAGCGGGAGAGAGGAAATTGATAGATTTGTTCTAAGAACAAATTGTTATATATCCATCCCATATCATTATTAATTTATTTGCGCCTTATTATGCTTTTAGAATGCATGTTTAAAAGTGTGTGATGAGACCTAATCAAATATAATAAATTGGTTGCCAATTTACGCAAAAAACCCTCATTAAATATTAAGTATTTTCCTTTCATTGAGTGGTTCTCTCTCAAGATACAATATTGGCATTGGTTTGTTGGCCAAAGTCAAGACCATTGCCCATCGCGGATGTGTTTGAACCACGAAAGCTTTGTTCTATATCGCATGTCTTGGGCGGTTGTGACTTGTTGGCCAAAGTCAAGGTCACTTCTAGTTCATCGACGTGGATTACGAAGTTTTCCCACTGTCAATGGGCCGCGCTTAACTGGTATCATTAAGCTTGTTGAGCCAAAGCCAAGGCTTAGTTGATTCAGAAGAAAATGTTATGAAATATATATTGGATATATATCTCGGACTTGGAGGTCCACCTACCGGATCTATGAATTGGATGTGATCCAATTGATCTTAGAGATCTACCTAATTAAGTTTCATACAACTTGTTGGTGAAAGTCAAAGGTTGTGTGTTATTTAACGGGATCCTAGCCCACTAGGAAACTAGGTTTCCCGAGTACTCTACAGAGGGTTAGAGGCTCGCCGAAAAATAGTGGGAGGCTAGTATTAAATTTGCAATTTCGTTTAATACTTGCTTACACGCACACTTTTATTTTATTTATCGTCATTATAAATATATATTAGTTGGACTAATATTGAATATTTCTTTCTTTGAACAGTTAGACTGTACAAGACACTACTCCACTTATAGTTGGTTATATAGTAAGACTATAGTAACCATTACATTTTGAGTGTACCCGAAATCGTTGATTAGATAGTTGGACTATTGTAATCGAGATGGCTGGAAAGATTAACCTTAGGGACATCATCATTGGCGACAATATCTTTAACGGCGTCAATTTTCCAGATTGGGAGATGAATCTCAGGATAGTCCTGGGAGCCGAGAAGTTACTCTATGTCATAGAGAAACCTCTCGGGCCTAAGCCCGGAGTTGAGCAAACAGTAGAGCATGAGCTTTGGAAGACTCATCGTGATGATAACTTTAGTGCTCAATCCGTCATGCTTGCCGCAATGACTCCTCAATTTCATCGTCAGAATAAAGGATTAGATCATTATACCATGATGTTGAAATTAAAGGATCTTCAAATATCTAACCTTAGATCTTAGAAGTACGAATTGCAAAAGAAGCTCTTTCGCTCGCGTATGTCAGAGGGTACATCAGTCTAGCACTAGGTGTCGCAGATGATTGCTGACATCGAATAGCTAGGTTAGCTGGGCATTACCTATGAGGCCGAGACTTCCATAAATTTGATCTTACAGTCTCTGCCTGAATGCTGAGGCGGGTTCATAATGAACCAAGAGAAAACTCTTGGAAAGTTAATGGCTATGCTCAATGAGGCAGAGCCAGAGCTTCCAAAAGGGCAAGAAGCGCAAGGCGCATCTTACTTCGACATCCCAGAAGGCCAAGGCTTGGCCGAAGGCTTCTGGGGTGTGAAGAAAAAGGGCAAAGGCAAAATTGTCACAGTCTTCTGGGAAGACAAATGACATATCCCAAGATGTCTGCCTAAACTATGGCAAACGGGTCACAGGAAGCGTGACTGCCGTATGTGTTGGGATCTCTAAGAACATGCCTAGGATCAAATTAAGCATAAAACATGTGAATACTCAAAGTAAGAAAGCGGAAATTATACTCACTTTGATCGGTTATGTGGATGTGTTGATAACAAATTTGCTCCTTTAGAAGTGCTCCAAGCTCCCCTCTTTGATTGTATGTTGAGCTCCAAGCTTGGTGAATGAATTCCAAACTCAATGGATGTTTCTCTATCACCTTTGTAGACTCTTTAAGTGCTAGCTTAGGAAGAAAATTGTAACAAAATTCTTCCCTTGGTTCTTTGTAGTTCACGGCAAAGTGAGAATAAAGAGAGGAAGAGAGGTGTTTCACGCCCAAGTGAGAGAGAAGAGAGTGATGAATGAAATGTGTTGACTTAATTTGATTTTCAAAAATCAAAGACATATACCAAATCTCCAAAGTTGGTAAAGGTCTCTCACAAATCAAGCTTCAGTATTTTACAAGCCATCAACAACAACTAACAACTTCCATCAAGCAAAAGTTTGATAAAGTTGACTAGGTGATGTGACTTGTGGGCCCCACTTGATTCAAAATCCGAGTGGGCCCGCAAACACATTCCAGGCTCAGGTTCGTTAATTCTGAATTAACGAATTTTCCGTTGCGACGTTAATTAAATCAAATTTAATTAAATAATAATGTCTTGCAAAATTATTACGAAAGTCGCTCACGAATTAATTCTAAATTAATTCGTTCGCCCGAATTAAAATCCAATTTTAATTCCGCTATGAAATCTAATTTCATTTAATATATCAAATATGTTATTTTATCGATTAATTCCAAATTAATCGTTCTCTCTCTTCTATTCGAATTTTATCCCAGATAAATTCTCGCCGTAATTAATCCCAAATTAATTTTCTCTCTCTCATAATTAATCCCAGATTAATTCTGTTCGAGTCATACGTCATCGGTGAATCTTTGGGAAGCGACCCATGAGATCTCTGGATATGTTGGCAGTAAATCCGATCGTCGGACTATCCGAACACGTGCGTACCCGGCACTACGTTTTTACCAATTTACAAGACATGGTTGGCTTCTAACAAAGCACCGTGCCTACCCAATTCTCCAAAAATATTCTTTAAGGAATATATAATCTTTGTCAGGCGTAGTATACGTAGTATTGCGTATTGCGATCCAGTATCGGATGTCACATGCAAGGCATGGGGCTGGAATAGTGTTTGCCCGTACGATGCATATATCGGATCACAAACAACTAGTATCTATAATCGGATAATCATGACCTTTTCATATTATCCCGATGGTTGCAATATAATAGAGAACCAGTTATGTATCCCTGCGTGATCATCATCTCCATAAGACTGAAGTTATACTTTTGTCTTGACATCACACCCAATACACTATGATTCTCAATAAACCCAGAAGAGGCGTACACATAACCTTTTAAAGTCTCGGACGACCAAAACCAAAGCGTATTGATTGTTGCAAGTACTAGCGATGCAAGTCTCAGGTTAAGACCAAATACACCTACCCTGATGCGGATTCCCATATACACATAGTCATACTACCAATGGGATTCCGCGGGGTCTATCTAGAGTGAAGTTATTTCCGTACTATCGGTAAACACAACCTCCTATCACACTTGCATAAGTATCAAATACTTAAATATATGAGAACTATGACGTTATGCTCCCACAACGCGTACAAGTGCAATACTAGTTTATTCTGCATTATCGATGTCCAGTCTCGATAATACTACGACTAGGGATATTTAATGATTAAACCTTAATGGATTGATATTGCCTCATATCTTATAATCCGGAACTAATCATAAGGACTTTTATCATTTATATATTTAAGAAATCTAATTACAAAATGATAAAATAGTAATTTTTTTGTCACATAGTTAATTTTTACAAAAACCACAATGTCTTTTACAAATAGTGACGCTATGGGTCATAATTTTCCAACAATATTCCATTTGGCCTATAGTAAGTCACTGAAGTATCTAACACCTGAACTATGTACATGTCGCTCAAATTTTGCTGAGGAATGGCTTTGGTCAGCGGATCTGCAATGTTGTCATCTGATGCGACCTTCACGATCTTCACATCGCCACGATGTATGATCTCACGACTCAGATGGAAACGTCGAAGAACATGCTTGGATCGTTGATGAGACTGCGGTTCCTTAACCTGCGCTATAGCCCCGTTATTGTCGTGATGAGCGGAAAATATATCAATATCTACCGCCCCTTTAACTTAATATTTTGTTTAGTTTCTCGGGTTTGATGAACGTTTTGATGTGTTTTAGTTTATTTTGCAGATAAAATAATATCGGATCTCAATGAAATCATTTAGGACGAAATATGGGTCAAATAAGGGCAATTATTGGACTTGATATTTTAATTTTGGAGATTGGAAACTTGAAAGGTCGTTTTAACGAAGTGCAGTTTTGGAAATTCCAATTTTTCACATCTGTCGTATTTTGGGTATAACTTTTTTACTCCGATATCGGATTGAGCTGATTCAAGTGCCAGATTAAAGAAGACTCAAAGATCTACAACTTTGAAAGACAAAATATTTTCGAATTCTGAAGATTTCATGACCGAAATTGATGAACCATCCAGAAGTGTGTTGTGTGTAATTATTAAAGTCACTTTCAATCATTTTCAAAGCAAAAAATAAATTAATAAATAAATAATAAAAATTATCAAATCATCACCAAACATGATAAGAGATTAGTGGAGCAATTAATAATGGATTTGGTGGAGCAATTAGTGGAGCAATTAATAATTGATTTGGTGGATGATTTGATGGAGGCAAAATTTTGCCTATAAATACCAAGCCATTTCATTTGTAAAATTCATACTTTCTTCTAAGGAATTCCTTAAGAATACTAAGAAGATTGTATCTTGTTTGTTTATTTATAGCTTTCAGTAATTAATTTCCGCATTCTCACTTTCTTTTCTTTACTTTTCAGTTTTTACTTTCCGCAATTTACTTTTACGCACAGTACTTTTCTTTCTTTAATTTTCAATTTTTACTTTTCAGTAATGAGGAGGTAACTCCCCTTTGCTGGGGTAAAAGGTAAAACTTTTATGACTAATATTTAGATTAATCTCCCTTAATTATAATATATAAACTAGTTAAAACCTGACTTAACGAGGATATCGCCATATTGGTCGGTTGGTAATTATTTAAATTGGTTTTAACCTGACTAAACTGGATACCGCCTGATTGGTCGGTTGGTAATTAATTATTAATTTGACTTAATCTGGATGCCGCCTATATGGCTGGTTGGTAATTATCATGCAAAATTAATATCTTATATTAAGGGAGATATCTAAAATAGAAGTAATAAAAGCGGATCCTTTTACCTCAGCATTTTCTTTTATTGTACTTTTACTTTATTTACTTTTCAGCAATTTACTTTCAGCATTTACTTTTCAGCAATTTACTTTTCAACAATTTACTTTTCAGCAATTTACTTTCAGCAATTTACTTTCAGCAATTTACTTTCACCATTTAATTTTCAGTATTTAATTTTTAGTATTTTACTTTATGTCTTTTATTTTATTTAAGTTTTTACTACCTGTAAATATGTGTCGTAACTAAGCCAGTTATCTGGGGTTGTGATGAAATCCAATATCACCGGTTTATAAGGGGTTAAATTATAGTTTGGGTAATATAAAGGTTTATTTATTGAGTCTTAATCCTAATGTTTTTTATTAACTGGCCATTAATGAAATGAACTAGTTTTAGGTTTAAGACCTTAGACTTAATAGCCCACGATCTTCCTTGAGGATAGATAACCATTTAATAGATTTCCTTACAGGATAGGAATATACCTGTCGGGCGGGGGTAGCCATAATTGGAACTTAAACTTAATGAATCCAGATAATTTGGTTGACATAGACATATGGTTCAATTGGGTTAAACTGGGTATTTGTGTCTGACCATCGACAGAGGCTTACACATAATTTAGTGTTCCAGGTTAATAAATCAATATATTACCCAACTTTAAGATAACCACTTCATCTTTAAAATGATATTGGAAGAAATCACAACCCTAGATAGTTTTTAATATTAAATTTTCTTAAAATCTACTTTCAAACAATGTTATTTACTTGTTTTTAAATTTAGAATCGTCACCATTTCAAATCAATCAAACAACCTGTTAGATACGAGTAATCATTTGACCTCATAAAATTAATAGCTTAGGTATTAAGTCATCGTGGGATCGATACTTTTTATACTACTTGAACGATACGTGCGCTTGCGTTATACGCGTGTGTTTACGCCGGTCATGTCACAATACAATGGAACGGGCTCAGCTGCTAACGGAACTACTTCAAATCCAATTAGAAATTTATGGATCCATACTGCCTCTTTTGCTGCTTCAGCTACATCAATATATTCTGCTTCTATTGTTGAATAGGCAACAGTCTCTTGCTTGGAAGATTTCCAGCTTACTGCTCCGTTGTTCAAACAAAATATGTACCCCCATTGTGACTTACAGTCGTCTTTATCGGTTTGGAAACTTGTATCGGTAAACCCAGTTACCTCAAGTTCTCCATCTCCATAGATTAAGAATGCATCCCTAGTTCGTCTAAGGTACTTAAGGATGTTCTTAACCGTAACCTAGTGATCATCACCTGGATCGGCCTGATAGCGACTACACATGCTCAAAGCATAGGAGACATCAGGTCGCGTACATATCATGACATACATGATCGATCCGACTGTAGAAGCGAACAGGATCTGACTCATGTTGTCTCTCTCATCTTGAGTTTTAGGACACATGTCCTTAGATAGAGTGACACCATGTGACACTGGCAACAGTCCCCTCTTCGACTGTTCCATGTTGAATCTCTTCAACACTTTGTCAAGGTACGTGCTCTGGGAGAGTCCAAACAGCTTTCTAGATCTATCCCGGTAGATCTTTATTCCCAGAATAAATGCTACTTCTCCCAGATCTTTCATGGAGAATTTTAATGAAAACCAAACTTTCACCGATTATAGCATGGGAATGTCATTGCCAATAAGCAACACATCATCAACGTAAAGGACAATGAATGTCAGTGTGCTCCCACTAACCTTCTTATATACACAAGGATCATCCTCGTTTTGAACGAAATCATATTCTTTTATAAACTCATCAAAACGTTGGTTCCAAGAACTCGATGCTTACTTCAATCCATAAATGGATCGATTTAACTTGCAAACCTTGTCTGCATATTTTGGCACGACAAAACCGTCAGGTTGTTGCATATAAACATCCTCCAAAAGGTTTCCGTTAAGGAAAGCGGTTTTGACGTCCATCTGCCATATTTCGTAATCGAAATATGCAGCAATAGCAAGCATTATCCGAATGGATTTAATCATGGCAACTGGTGAAAAGGTTTCGTCGTAATCGACACCATGTCGTTGACGATACCCTTTCACTACAAGCCTAGCTTTGTACGTTTGTATGTTGCCATCCATGTCGGTCTTCCTCTTGAAGACCCATTTGCAACCAACAGGCTTTACGCCTTCTGGTGCATCAACCAGTGTCCAAACTTGGTTGGTGTACATGGAATCCATTTCGGATTTCATGGCATCTTGCCATAAATCGGAGTCGATACCTTGTATCGCTTCCGCATACGTAGCCAGTTTGTCTTCCTCAATAAGATTAATATCCACATGAGGTGAGATCATAAACCCATACCTCTCAGGTTGTTTTCTGACTCTCTCCGACCTACGTGGTTCTTGTGTATTCGAAGATTGTGGTACAGTCACATCCCTGATGAACTGTTCATGTTCCGTTAAGGAATCAGTGCCAGGAACAGTATCACTCCGATTTTCATCGAGTTCTACTTTCCTCCCACTAACCACTGCATTTAGGAATTCCTTCTCAAGGAAAACCGCATGTAGAGCAACAAATATTTTGTTCTCTTGTGGGTTATAGAAGTAATATCCATTGGTTTCCCTAGGATAACCTACAAATAGACACTTATCCGATTTGGGTTCAAGTTTGGTACCATCCAAACGTTTAACGTATGCCTAGAAACCTCAAATCTTCAGGAATGAGAAACCCGGTTTCTTTCCTGTCCATATTTCATACGGAGTCTGTTGAACAGACTTTGACGGAACCTTATTCAAAATAAGTATTGCACTGTTCAATGCATATCCCATGAAGGAAATAGGTAGCTCAGTGCGACTCATCATCGACCTTACCATGTCCAACAAAGTTTGGTTTCTCCGTTCGGACACACCGTTTAATTGAGGTGTTCCAGGAGGAGTCCACTGTGAAAGAATACCATACTCTTTCAAGTAATCGAGAAACTCATTGCTCAAGTATTCTCCACCACGGTCCGACCGTAATGTTTTAATACTTTTGCCGGTTTGTTTTTCTACTTCGTGTCGAAACTCTATGAATTTCTCAAAAGTTTCATACTTGTGTCTCATAAGATACACATAACCATAACGCGATGAATCATCCCTAAAGGTTACTGTAGGCACTGCATTTTTTCATATAAGTCTCGATGATGAGTCTCACATAGAGGCACTACTCTTTAAGTTGCGGAAGTCGCGAGAAATGGACGTTAGAAGGGAAGAGTCAGAAATTGATACGTTGTTGGATTTAATTCGTTTGTTTAGCTTCAGGTTTGCTCATTAGACTTATGTTTTAAAACTTATCCTTGGCCCAAAACCCCCGCAAGCCAAACACAAAGCCCATTAAAACACATCCAAAATAATAAATCCACACATTAAACACATGTTGAAATCTAAATAAATCACCTTCCCGAATTAAAAGTTTCAAATCAAATCTCATCAATCACCTTCCTAATTAAATTAAATCACATGCCTAAACTAAAGAAATCAAATCAAATCAAATCAAATTACCTTCCTAATTCAAGAGATCATTTCCTTATGACACACAAACTAAATATTCCCCCATAATTACACAATCTCATTTCCCTTCTCATACAAGGATAACCCCCAACCCTTGCCTATAAAAATAAGCATAAACCCAACCTTAGAGACCCTGGCTCATTCTGACGAAAACACAAAGAAAATAACCCTGAGCCTCATGCCCCTACTCTCTCTCCTCCCTCTCTCTCTAACGCCTCTCCACTCGGCCCTCTCCCTCACCATAAAATAAACACCCCACGGCTTCACACAAAACCAGACCAGCTCCTTTCTTCTCTCTCTCAACCGATTAAAATAAAAACCCTAAAGCACCAGCCTTCACGTAACACACACACGCCCTTCACGAAACAACATACACTCAACGCACCACATAAAGCCATGCTAATAATGCACACCACCCTCAACACACCATCACAAACAAACTGCCTCTTAATTAGCCACACTCCACACAACCTCCCACTGCTCACTCATATCCCTCTCACCTCACGTGAAGACACAAAGTAAGCCACTTAGCCCCTCCATTGACGCAACAAACAGACCCTCTAATCAAGCCACTCACCAGCCATCTTCATCAAACCTTGCCCTAGCAGCCCTCACGACCACTCAACAAACCTTTCACGCTCAGACCTTAAGCAAACCCCTTCAATCCATGCACAAAACTGCCACGAATGACCCCTTTACTCACCGACTAAGCCAAACAAATAAACCGACACTCACACACTGACCAAGCATTCGCAAAACCTTCCCTTCTCTCTCTCCGAACCAAGCCGAGACAAGCCCTTCAAGCAGCCACTAAACCAACACAAAACGTAAACAAAAGTCCAACCCTTGAACCGAAACCAATAAACATCATGTAGGCATTGCATTTTTGCATGTGAAACCCGATGATGAGTCTCATTTGGAGGCACTACCTTTTGAGTCACGAAAGCCGCGGGAAACGGATATCGGAAGGGGAAATTCAGAATAAACAAGGTTCACTGTTTTCGTTCGTGCTGCGTTCGTGTATGCGTTCGAACGGCAAACAGATTGCAGGCGTTCGTGTCGCATTCGAGGAAGCGTTCGAACGGTGTCGGTAATTCTGGTTTTGCTGCTAGCCTCACACCCCAGCCCATTTAGCTCCCCAAACCCCATAAAACACATCCCAAATTAAATAAATAAATATTAATTTAAATATTAAACATTAAATAAAATATTTAAACCATTTACCAATTAAATAAAACATTTACCAAACTTAAACTAAAATCATGCCTAATTTAAATAATTTGAATATATCATATACTAAAATTAAAAAAAAGATATGCCTAATTAAAATCAATCCTAACCAATTAAAGCCAATCATATATTTGACTTCCTAATTTAATAAGACATCTACCAATTTAAAATAGTTGACTTCCTAATTTAAAATATTTTGTCCCCCCTCAATCTTGTGTATACCATCCTTAGGACTCCTAATTTGGAAACTAGATCTCTTCCTTGTGAGACAAGGGCAAACCCTAGCTCTCTTCTATATAAACATGCATTAACCTAGCCACACGATCTCTCCACTCTCTCTAATACACGCCCAAGACAAAAAAACACTTCACATATACACAAAAAGAGAACAAAGAATCCACCACAAGCAACTATCCTCCATAGCCGAATCCAAAGCACCAACAACCACCATAGCCGAATCCAAAACAAACCAAACTCACCCTTAGCCGAATCCAGAACACCAAAATCCTTCAAAGTCGAGACCACCACAAGCAATAACCCTCCTTAGCCGAATCAAAATACTCCCCTCCTTCACCGAGAACACATCCCCCCATACAGACCTTACAACCACTGAAACACCCCCTAATAAACACTCAAAATCAGCCCCCTAAAATACGCCTAAACAGCCCCTGAATCACCTTAAAACAGCAGCCCAAATCCTCTTAAAAAAGTCCCTAAAACCTTAAAAACAGTAACATAAAAACTGCATTCATAATCTTAAAAATAATCACACAAGACTACACTAAAAACCCACACAAAAACTTGGAACTGTCCGTTAAAACATCAAAACAGGTGACCTGAACAGTGAGCAGCAAAACAGAGGCCGAACAGTAGCAAATCGGAGTCAAAGACAGCAGCAAAAGACGGAGAACGATGACCCCAAACAGTGAGACAACGAACGAGAGCAGTGAACCAGTGAACCGAAAGAGTTGCGGAGAAACCACCCTTCCGATGACAGTGTGCCGTACATCCGAGAGGTGATTTAAAAGGTTAGACCTTAGGGTACTTTCCACACTCATCTTTATTTGATTTTTGTTATTTATTGTATTTTACTTGTTTGTTAAATCTTGTTTGTGTATGATGTGTGTTGTGGGTATTGGATGAATGGAAGAGTGTCGTCTCTTGTGGTATATAGGATGGAAACCCAGACGTAAATTCCGTAGCCGAATCCGAATGGACGGTAGTGCGGTCTGTACTTGGGATACAACTCCACGTACCGCTTGAGTAAACGGCACCCTCTTTTGTTTTGTGTTGCTTTTGTTTATTTTTCGTCACTTGAATTATGTATGTTGATTATTCATGCATGATTCAATCGAGCGCATGGGCTTAGTAAGTGGAATAAAAGATCCCCTATGGGGAAGGGCTAAAGCCCTTTACCACGATGCTTTGCCGCGCCGGTTGATGTGTGCTCGGTTGGATGCAAGACACGTTCAATCGGGCATACTAGTTTGATATTATTGCTTTTAATTCTATATATGCATGATTCAATCGAGCGCATGGGCTTAGTGAGTTAGTCCAAAGGTCCTCTATTTGAGAGACGAAGAGCCTAAAAGGCCACCTTTGTGACACCACTTCGCTGCGCTGGACGAAGTGTGTTTGGGTTGAATGTACGTTCAATTGGGCATACGAAGTCCTACACTTTTATTGTCTTTATTTCATGTGTTGTGATGTGACTCACATGGGCTTAGTATGTTGGTCTAAAGGTCCTCTCTTTGAGAGACCAAGAGCCCCAAAAGGCCACCTTTACGGTAGTACTTCGTCGCGCCCCTTTATTTTGTTGTTTATGTATTGCGTCCCATTTCATGCATCAGGTCTGTTCCCGTTCGAACGCGTTTACGAACGCAACTCGAACGCGCATGCATTTTGCCTTATCATGCATCAGGTCTCATTTATGTTCGAACGCGTTAACAAACGCCATACGAACGTGAGCATTCTGTTTCATTTCCGTTCGAACGCGTTAACAAACGCCATACGAACGTGAGCATTCTATTTCATTTCCGTTCGAACGCGTTATCAAACGCCATACGAACGCGAACCTTCTGTTTACCGTTCGAACGCGTTTACGAACGCTACACGAACGCGAACACACTGAACTGAGACATATTCATCACATGCCATGCATAATTGTTTCTTAGGTGATTTTGTTATGGAACCACACATAATCATTCTTATCTTTGTGCACATAATAATGAAAAGCATGTTTATTCCATTAGTTGCGTCATGTGCCTTAGTCTTGATTTAATGCATTACGATTCATATACCTATGCCACGATGACTTTGGAGTATTATTTCTTGTGATATATCGGATGGAAACCCAGACATAAATTCCGTAGCCGATTCCGAATGGACGGTAATGCGGTCTGTACTTGGGATATAATTCCACGTATCACTTGGAAAAGTGCTCACATGTATGCTTGTGCGGTTATTATGTATGCTTGTGTTTTTCATGAATATGATATGCTGAATGAAGTTGTATGTTTGTTGTTACTTTGAGGTATTTTCAAGCATGTGTTCTTAGATGTGAGATATATGTGAAATTTATGTATAAGTTTTATTTTGTACCCGTGAATTTAGAAGCATGATATTCTTAGAAATAAGTGTTACTTAAGCCTGATTAAATTATCATATAAATCCTTTCATTACAAGTGGCATGAGTAAGGGACCATTCCGAACCCAACGGTTTGAGGTCTTCCCTTGCGAGGGGTGAGTGTGGCTTTAAATCTTTGTCCCGGTTCACACCGGGTGGCGACTCCATTATTCTCCGGTTTAGTCCCTCGTGGCTATTCCGTACTCCCGACCGGGCCGCGAGCCCTGGACAGCATGCGTCGCCCTAGATCCTGTGTTCCCACACATAAAACAGCCCCTAACTGCAGCCCTAAAACAGTCCAAAACAGTCCCCGAATTAACCCCAAAACAGCCCCAAAAAACCGACCAGAAAACAACAATGAAAACAGAGGAAACAGCAGCTCAAAACAGCGAGGTAACGAAGGAAATCAGAAAACCAGTAAACTGAGGGAGTTGCGGAGCATCTACCATTCCGATGACCGCGTACCGCACTTCCGAGAGACGACTTAAGAGGTTAGACTTGAGGGCACCCCTTTTATTTATTTTCTTTTATTTTTTTTATTTATTTTATTACTTTATTTCACATGAGTATTGTGGATTGGTGCATTATGTGATTTCCGGATGAACGGAATATGTGTTCTCTCTTGCGGTATATCGGATGGAAACCCGGACGTAAATTCCGTAGCTGAATCAGAATGGACGGTATTACGGTTTGCACTCGGGATACAATGACATGTACCACTTGGGAGACACACATATTTCATTTCATCCAACCTTGTGTTCAAGGATGATTTAGTCTAATAAGTTATTTATTTTTAAGCATGATTATGATATTTTTTTATGCATGATTTAGTTATTTTTCTTTTGCAATAGTAATTTATTTTACGTTTATGTTTAGGATGTTATTTATTCTTTGTGTTTGATAATTCAACATGGTCATTGTGTGATAATGTATGCTTGCCGTTATAATGACTTACTTTTAAAGCATGCAAACTTAGATATATGATTTACTTTGGTGAATGTGAACTAGATCTAAGTTATTCTTGGATATATATGTTGCGTAGATTCGGTTAAGTTATTGCACAAATCATTTCATTACAAGTGGCATAAGTAAGGGACCATTCTGAACCCAACGATTTGAGGTCTTCCCTTGCGAGGGGTGAGTGCGGCCTTAAATCATTTTCCCGGTTCACACCGGGTGGCGACTCCATGTTATTTCTCCGGTTTAGTTCCCCCGCGGGCTACTTCGTACTCCCGACTAGGCCGCGAGCCTAGAACAGCGTCACCGATTTCTGTGTCCTACAGTCTGGTGACTCCACTGGGGATAGAGAATCGGCCCCGAAATAATGTCTTGTAGTGATTATGATTTGTACTTTAGTTAACCATGTCTATAATGGGTTGAAGGGGTTTAATCAAAGGCATTTTTAAGGCTAGGTGATGGTTTAGTGTCTTCCTTCATTCACTACCTTTCTATAAGGAAAAGCTGTGAAGGCACCTAGATAATCATTACCCGTAGCTCACCGTGATGGAGTAATTTAGAGGACTTGTTGTTTATTCATGTCACCAAGGCGATAAAAGCCTAAGAGGCTTGGGTATTTAAGAGAGTTCGCTCCACCCTCCCTCTGAGGAATCTACAATAGGAAATCCATTTGACAGTTAGTCACACACCATAACTCGTTGGCACGTACCTTAAGGTATAAAAAAGGTGCGATCACTTGGTCGCTCGAACCCTTGAGTGGGGAGTCCTAGTTGTGGGCAATCCTTCGTCAGCGAGAGCCTTTGTCTATACTCATATAAACCCGCATATGAACCATAGTCATATATCCCATGGAAATTGCCCCTTTATGCTTTTGATAACCATATACATATTATATCTCTTGCATCACACGCATTTCATGCATCTCACGCATACACACATCATGTTAACCACGTGTCTTAAAAGCCATCATAGATATCCGTTGTGTTAGAAAAAAAAGATTTGTCAAGAAGAGTTTAGCAAACATGGATATCGAGAAAAGGAAGTCGAGAAACATAAAATTTTACGGCAAGGATAGAAAGACCATGGTGGGCCAAAAAAAAGAGACAAAAAAAACAAAAGAAAAAAACTGTTTGTTTTAAGTCCTTGATAGTTAGACATAAGTCCAATGATGAAATCGTTTGCTTTAGGGTGAAATCTTAGAAACGATAAAATCTTGATGTGCTTTTATCTGATACTTTGAATGATTGATCTATGTTAGACTCGTAAGCACTTCACTATAGGTTCTTAGTGGAGAAAACCAGAGTGGTTGGCAAGGTGACTAGTTGAAGAAATTGTAGGTCGGTGAATGACTGTTTGCTTAGATGTCTATCTTGATTTGCTTATGTTATGATGTGTGGTATGGTTGAAAAGGAAAGAAAAGTCTCTAAACAAAAGAATTGAACCACCTGATAACCGATAAGCGTGAAGCTACCCATGGGCGAGTATTAGGACCACCATGAGGAGAAATGCTACCTTAAAGGGTAGGTGTGTTGAAAAAAAAAAGAAAAAAAATGAAGAAAAGAAAAAGAAAAAAAGAAGAAGTTCAAAATGAAAAGGAAAAAGAGAGAGACAAAAGAGAAAGAAGACCATACCACATTGAGCACAGAAAAGCAACTGCAGGCATAATTGAGACATCTAGGTTGGTTTGACCCATCCATCCCAATTTTTTTGACGAAATCATTGAGTTGGCTTACCTGGGGATGAATCTTCAAATGAACCTTTGCACACACACACTTTGAGTCTGGCTTAGATCATTTATTTAAAGACTTAGATTTGAGTTGCATTGAATGTTTTGAAGGTTCTCTGGTTTCAATACTGGGCATTCTTTGAGGGCAATAATATGTGTAACTATTGGGACTATTTCGTAGCATGTGATATAATATGGTGATATAGAATTCCATATCATGTGGTCCACCATGAGCTAATGCAAGCAGCGGAGATCAGAAAGCTAAATCAAGACTGGGGGTGACCAGTCTACCACCTCGCAAATTAGGGGCCTAATGAGATATTGAGTCATGGGACCAAAGGAAACTGAGCAATTACCATAAGAGAACTGGAAGAAGGAAATTTCAAGTAGACCCAGGGGGCGACCAAAGACTTTTGTTGGTAAGAAGCACCGAAAAGCACAAGGAAGACCTAACCCATCGAAATAGGAAACACATTCATGCATGCATGCATACAAGTCATATACACGCAATCTTTGTCTTGTTTTTGTTCACAGGTTTTAAAGAAAAGGAGAAAGCGGCAAATGCAAGCCAACCAGAAACAGCAACACACTATCAGCAGTTTGGGGAATGAATCCCAGGGTCGAGGCCCACACTATCAGCAGTTTGGGGAATGAATCCCAGGGTCGAGGCCCACATCGTCAGAGTTTGGAATGAATCCGGGAATGAATCCCAGGGTCGAGGCCCACATCAGCAGAGTCTTGAAATGAATCACAGGGTCGAGGCCCACATCAGCAGAGTCTTGGAATGAATCCGGGAATGAATCTCAGGGTCGAGGCCCACATCAGCAGAGTCTTGGAATGAATCCCAGGGTCGAGACCCACATCATCAGAGTTTTGGAATGAATCTCAGGGTCGAGGCCCACATCAGTCAGAGTTTTGCAAAGAATCCGGGAATGAATCCTAAGGTCGAGGCCCATATCATCAGAGTTTTGGAATGAATCCGAGAATGAATCTCAGGGTCGAGGCCCACATCAGTCAGAGTTTTTGAATGAATCCAGGAATGAATCCCAGGGTCGAGACCTACATCGTCAGAGTTTTGGAATGAATCCGGGAATAAATCCCAGGGTCGAGGCCCACATCGTCAGAGTTTTGGAATGAATCCGGGAATGAATCCCAGGATCGAGTCCCACATTTTCAGAGTTTTGGAATGAATCCCAGGGGAATGGATCCCAGGGTCGAGGCCCATTTTGTCAGCAGTTTCGGGAATGAATCTCAAGGTTGAGGCCCACGATAGTATCAGTTTTGGGGATAAGTCCTAGGGTCGAGGCCCACATCAGCAGAGTCTTGGAATGAATCCGGGAATGAATCCCAGGGTCGAGGCCCACATCAGCAGAGTTTTTGAATGAATCCGGGAATGAATTCCAGGGTCGAGACCCATATCATCAGAGTTTTGGAATGAATCCCAGGGTCGAGGCCCACATCAGTCAGAGTTTTGGAATGAATCTGGGAATGAATCCTAGGGTCGAGGCCCATATCATCAGAGTTTTGGAATGAATCCGAGAATGAATCCCAGGGTCGAGGCCCACTGCATCACTCGCCGGGAATGGCACTCCTAGAATGGAGCAAGGTTCGGGAATAAACAAGCAAGGAATGGCACTCCGAGAATGGAGCAAGGTTCGGGAATGTACAAGCCGGGAATGGCACTCCGAGAATGGAGCAAGGTTCGGGAATGAACAAGCCGGGAATGGCACTCCGAGAATGGAGCAAGGTTCGAGAATGGACCACCTCATAGTAACGGTTCGGGAATGTACCATCTCACAGTAACGGTTCGGGAATGGACCACCTCAAAGTAACGGTTCGGGAATGGACCACCTCACAGTAATGGTTCGGGAATGGACCACCTCGCAGTAACGGTTCGGGAATGGACCACCTCACAATAACGGTTCGGGAATAGACCACCTCATAGTAACGGTTCAGGAATGGACCACATCACAGCATATTTCGGTAACAAAGCCCGCAGATGGTTCGGGAACAAAGCCCAGAGGTCGAAAACACCTCGCCATCATAATCAACTCAGTTCGGTAGTGATTCCTAGAGATCGCAGCATCTTGCAGGGATGAACCTTGGGGTTGAAGCACCTCACCACAATATCAACTTAGTTCGAAGCAACAGGCAAGTCAAGTGGCAGCTGGCGAGCCAGGTAAGTAAAAATGCATTGCATAACTTTGATAGAATTGTCATTGTCACACACTGCACAAGTCCCATCAAAGTGGGGGCGACTGTAGGCACTGCATTTTTTCATATAAGTCCCGATGATGAGTCTCATATAGAGGCACTACTCTTTAAGTTGCGGAAGTCGCGGGAAACAGACGTCGGAAGGGAAGAGTCAGAAATTGATACCTTGTTGGATTTAATTCGTTTGTTTAGCTTCGGGTTTGCTCGTTGGACTTCTGTTTTAAAACTTATCCTTGGCCCAAAACCCCCCGCAAGCCACACACCAAGCCCATTAAAACACATCCAAAATAATAAATCCACACATTAAACACATGTTGAAATCTAAATAAATCACCTTCCCGAATTTAAAGTTTCAAATCAAATCTCATCAATCACCTTCCAAAATAAATTAAATCACATTCCTAAACTAAAGAAATCAAATCAAATCAAATCAAATTACCTTCCTAATTCAAGAGATCCTTTCCTTATGACACACAAACTAAATAGTCCCCCATAATTACACAATCTCATTTCCCTTCTCATACAAGGATAACCCCCAACCCTTGCCTATAAAAAGAAGCATAAACCCAACCTTAGAGACTCTGGCTCATTCTGACGAAAACACAAAGAAAATAACCATGAGCCTCACGCCCCTACTCTCTCTCCTCCCTCTCTCTCTAACGCCTCTCCACTCGGCCCTCTCTCTCACCATAAAACAAACACCCCACGGCTTCACACAAAACCAGACCAGCTCCTTTCTTCTCTCTCTCAACCGATTAAAATAAAAACCCTAAAGCACCAGCCTTCATGTAACACACACACGCCCTTCACGAAACAGCACACACTCAACGTACCACATAAAGCCACGCTAATAATGCACACCACCCTCAACACGTCATCACAAACAAACTGCCCCTTAATTAGCCACACTCCACACAGCCTCCCACTGCTCACTTATATCCCTCTCACCTCACGTAAAGACACAAAGTAAGCCACTTAGCCCCTCCATTGACGCAACAAACAGACCCTCTAATCAAGCCACTCACCAGCCATCTTCATCAAACCTTGCCCTAGCAGCCCTCACGACCACTCAACAAACCCTTCACGCTCAGACCTTAAGCAAACCCCTTCAATCCATGCACAAAACTGCCACGAATGACTCCTTCACTCACCGAATAAGCCAAAAAATAAACCGACACTCACACACTGACCAAGCATTCTCAAAATCTGCCCTTCTCTCTCTCCGAACCAAGCCGAGAACAAACCCTTCAAGCAGCCACTCAACAAACACAAAACGTAAACAAAAGACCAACCCTTGAACCGAAACCAATAAACATAAAACAATTGCAGCCCTAAAATAGTCCAAAACAGTCCCTGAATTAACCCCAAAACAGCCCAAAAAAATCGACCAGAAAACAGCAATGAAAACAGAGGAAACAGCAGCCCAAAACAGCGAGGCAACGAAGGAAATTGGAAAACCAGTAAACCGGAGGAGTTACGGAGCATCTACCCTTCTGACGACCGCGTACCGCACTTGCGAGAGACGAGTTAAGAGGTTAGACCTGAGGGCACCCTTTTTATTTATTATCCTTTTTTTTATTACTTTATTTCGCATGAGTATTGTGGATTGGTGCATGATGTGATTTCCGGATGAACGGAATATGTGTTCTCTCTTGCGGTATATCGGATGGAAACTCGGACGTAAATTCCGTTGCCGAATCTGAATGGACGGTATTGTGGTTTGCACTCGGGATACAATGCCACGTACCACTTGGGAGACACACATATTTCGTTTCATCCAACCTTGTGTTCAAGCATGATTTAGTCTAATAAGTTATTTATTTTTAAGCATGATTATGATATTTCTTTATGCATGATTTAGTTATTTTTCTTTTGCAATAGTAATTTAATTTACGTTTATGTTTAGATGTTATTTATTCTTTGTGTTTGATAATTCAACATGGTCATTGTGTTATATTGTATGCTTGCCGTTATAATGACTTACTTTTAAAGCGTGCAAACTTAGATATAGGATTTACTTTGGTGAATGCGAACTAGATTTAAGTTATTCTTGGATATATATGTTGTGTAGATTCGGTTAAGTTATTGCACAAATCATTTCATTACAAGTGGCATAAGTAAGGGACCATTCCGAACCCAACGGTTTGAGGTCTTCCCTTTCGAGGGGTGAGTGCGGCCTTAAATCATTTTCCCAGTTCACACCGGGTGGCAACTCCATGTTATTTCTCCGGTTTAGTTCCCCCGCGGGCTATTCCGTACTCCCGACTAGGCCGCGAACCTAGAACAGCGTCGTCGATTTCTGTGTCCTACAGTTACAAAGTATTCATATCCACCTCTAGTTTGGCTAGACATGGGCCCACATACGTCACTATGAACGAGGGCTAACAGTTCGGTGGCACGTGCACCTTTACCGCTAAAAGGTGTTTTAGGTATTTTTCCTAATAAACAAGATTTACAGACGTCATATGAATTTGTATCAAATCCGTCCAAGTACCCACTCTTCGAAAGTGTGGATATGCAAGTCTTGTTAATGTGTCCCAGACGACAATGCCACATATAAGTTTCATCTTTGTTACTTAATTTAAGCCTTTTGTTTGTTACATTATATGTTTGAGATTGATTTATATTCAAAATATAAAGACCATTATACACATCAGCACTGCATATCTCAATATCATTTTTATACGTAAAACACCCAGTGTTTCTAAATACAAAAGTATACCCACATTGGGCTAATAAAGATACATATATAATATTCCTAGTCAAACTAGGTACATAATAACAGTCTGATAAGTTTAGTACATGCCCCGAGGGTAGTCCCAACGGCCAAAACGGCGACTCTATTCCCATTTCCAACTCGGAGGTCAATCTCTCATGAGGCCAGTCTCTCATGAGGCCAGTCTCCTGCTAATCTGCAGATCCTGTACAGCCAGTACTATCTGAGTACCACAACCAGAATCACAAATCCAATTTTTAAAATTAGAAGTAGACATGTTTATTTCTATAACAAACATACCTGAAGTCGGTGCCTTGCCCGCTTTGATTTCCTTCATGTGCGCCTTGTACTCACGGCAGTCACGCTTCCAGTGACCCCATTTACCACACTGTAGGCAGACATCTTGGGATATGTCCTTAGCCTTCCCATAAGACTTTGACGATTTGGCCTTGCCCTTCTTCTTCTTCTTCTTCTTTACACCTCCAGTAGCCTTCGGCAAAGCCTTGGGAGACTGAGATGTTGAAGCAAAGTGAGCCTCGCATTTTTTGTCCTTCAATAGCTCTTTTTCTGCTTCACGCAGCATTGCCATCAACTCTCCAAGAGTATGGTCTTGGTTCATCATATTGTAGTTCATGATGAACCCGCTCCAACTGTCAGGAAGAGACTGCAAGATCAAATCTATAGAAGTCTCAGCCTCAAAGGTTATGCCTAGCTGACCCAGTTGTCCGATGTCAGCAATCATCTGCGACACATGGTGCTCGATAGATGTACCCTCTAACATTCGAGAGCGAAAGAGCTTCTTTGCAATTCATACCTTTGCGATCTAAGGTTAGATCGATGAAGGTCCTTCAATTTTGCCATCATAGTATAGGGATCCAATCCCTTGTTCTGGAGATGAAATTGAGGGGTCATTGCAGTGAGGATGAAGGATTGAGCAGTTAAGTTGTCATCGCTATGAGTCTTCCAAAGCTCAAGCTCAAGCTCAAGCGGCTGCTCATTTCCGAGCTTAGGCCCGAGATGTCTCTCTATCGTATAGAGCATTCTCTCAGCCCCCATGATAATCTTGAGGTTCATATCCCAGTCAGGAAAGTTCGCACCATTAAAGACATTTTCGCCCATTATAATGTCTCTAACCCTGATCTTTCCAGCCATCTTAATTGCAATAGTCTAACTATTCAATTAACGATTTTTGGGTACAGTCCAACTATTACAAGAAAATAATAAAATATTAGTCCAACTAATAAATACATAAAATGACGAAATGATTTGAAAGCGCGTATTGGCAAGTATTTGAACGAAATTGCAAATTCAATACTAGCCTCCCACTATTTTTCGGCGAGCCTCTAACCCTCTGTTGAGTACTCGGGAAACCTAGTTTCCTAGTGGGCTAGGATCCCGTTAAATAACACACAACCTTGACTTTGGCCAACAAGCTGTATGATATTTCACTAAGTAGATCTCTAAGATCAATTGGATCTCATCCAATTCCTAGATCCGGTAGGTGGACCTCCATGTCCGAAACATATATACAATATATCCAATATATTTTCCTAACGTTTTCCTCTAAATCAACTAAGCATTGGCTTTGGCTCAACAAGCTTAATGATTCCAGTTAAGCATGACCCAATGACCTTGGAAAGCTTCGTAATCCATGTCGATGAACAAGAAGTGACCTTGACTTTGGCCAACAAATCACAACTTGCCCAACACATGCGATATGGAACAAAGCTTTCATGGTTCAAATACATCCGCGATGGATATTGATCTTGACTTTGGCCAACAAACCAAAGCCAATATTGGATCTTGAGAAAGAAGCATTCAATGGAAGGAAAACGCTTAATATTTGATTGAGGGTTTTTTGCCTAAATTGGCAACCAATTTTTTTATCTTTGATTAGGTCTCATCATACACCCTTAAGCATGCATTCTAAAAGCATAATAAGGAGCGATAAATAAAATAATAATGATATGCGGATGGATATCTCACAAATTGTTCCTAGAACAAATCACTCTATTTCCTCTCCCTGGCTAGCACTATTCTAACTTCTACCCAATTACATAATACAATAAAGAAACCTCATTACATTGAGGGGAATTGGTGATAAGAGAATTACAAAGAGTTAAAGGCTGGACACGCAGGTCCAAATTAATAAATTCTAAATTTATTACAACAATTTCCAAAATTGCCCTCACTCTTCTAATATCCATCCGATATACATTATTCATACAATACATCAATGTATTCACACAAAGCATGTTATTCAATCAATCTAATCCAATTAATTAATCTTTGAATTAAGTGATCATCCAATGTTCAAACAACGATTTGATTTGCGCGAGTCCAACTCGTTTTAAGAATAAGTACTCAAAGTGCGTATTCTTGAATTATATCGAACTACAATTTTAAATCCAATTTAATTTGTATTCAATACTAATTCTAATTTAATTCCAAATTAAATAATTACACTTTGTTAATGTGCCTTTACGACTTAGATTCTAAATCTAATCTTAATGGGTCTCAAAGGCCCAATTAACATCCAATGTTAATTAATTAAAGTCCAATGGGCTTTAAATTAATTTCTTAAGGCATGGACTTTGGCAACCAAAGCCCAATAAGGAATCACCCTTTTGCCGCAAAATTAATTTTGGCCCATTAGGCCCAATTAAATTTAAAAGGCCCATTTATTATATTTGGACTTAACGGAATGGTTTTAGGCCCAATTTGGATCCAATCCAATTGTCTTAAACCAACTTGGCCCAACCAAGCCCATTAGGCCCAAATACAACAATTTTAGCCCAATTCCAAATTTAAGCCTAATTTATTGAATTATAATATTCCAAATATCATAAATTTTAATTAAAGTGTATAGCCAAAATTGATTAGTTAAATTAACATTTCCAAAATACCAATTTACATAATTAATCATGCTTTATCATTTTCAATTCATGTCCAACATAATTGAAGCAAAATCAACCTCATTACATGCTCTACAAGTCACGGAAATATTGGGCATTTTTATATCCAATTTTGATTTCAATCCAATTAAATCACAAATCGTTATACTCATGCATTTTAAACACATCCAATTGTCTAAAAATCAAAAATTACCATGACATAATAAGGCTCAAAGTCTCGGCCAAGCCAAAAATTTGGGGAAAATTTATCTAATCAATTTTTCATAAAATTAATCATGCATAACTCTTAGTTATCATAATCTAAGCATACTCAAACAATCAATTTGATAAAATCATGCTCCAAGCAAAAATATCCAAATTCAAGATTATGAACCCTAATCAATTTCATGCTTAATTTGGCTCATGATACCATTGTTGGGTTCTCTAAGAACATGCCTAGGATCAAATTAAGCATAAAAAATGTGAATACTCAAAGTAAGAAAGCGGAAATTATACTCACTTTGATCGGTTATGTGGATGTGTTGATAACAAAATTTGCTTATTTAGAAGTGCTCCAAGCTACTCTCTTTGATTGTATGTTGAGCTCCAAGCTTGGTGAATGAATTTCAAACTCGAGGGATGTTTCCCTATCACCTTTGTAGACTCTTTAAGTGCTAGCTTAGGAAGAAAATTGCAACAAAATTCATCCCTTGGTTATTTGTAATTCACGGCAAAGTGAGAATAAAAAGAGGAAGAGAGGTGTTTCACGCCCAAGTGAGAGAGAAGAGAGTGATGAATGAAATGTGTTAACTTAATTTGATTTTCAAACAAAGACATATACCAAATCTCCAAAGTTAGTAAAGGTCTCTCACAAATCAAGCTTGAGTATTTTATAAGCCATCACCAACAACTAACAACTTCCATCAAGCAAAAGTTTGATAAAGTTGACTAGGTGATGTGACTTGTGGGCCCCACTTGATTCAAAATCCGAGTGGGCCCGCAAACACATTCCGGGCTCGGGTTCGTTAATTCCGAATTAACGAATTTTCTGTTGTGACGTTAATTAAATCAAATTTAATTAAATAATAATGTCTTGCAAAATTATTACGAAAGTCGCTCGTTAATTAATTCTAAATTAATTCGTTCGCCCGAATTAAAATCCAATTTTAATTCCGCTATGAAATCTAATTTCATTTAATATATCGAATATATTATTTTATCGATTAATTTCAAATTATTCTTTCTCTCTCTTCTATTCGAATTTTATCCCAGATAAATTCTCGCCGTAATTAATCCCAGATTAATTTTCTCTCTCATAATTTTCTCTCTCATATTAATCCCAGATTAATTCTGTTCGAGTCATACGTCATTGGTGAATCTTCGGGAAGCGACCCATGAGATCCCTAGATATGTTGGCAGTAAATCCGGTCGTCGGACTATCCGAACACGTGCGTACCCGGTACCACGTTTTTACCAATTTACAAGACATGGTTGGCTTCTAGCAAAGCACCGTGCCTACCTAATTCTCCAGAAATATTCTTTAAGGAATATATAATCTTTGTCAGGTGTAGTTGTAGGCATTATATTTTTACATATAAGTCCCGATGATGAGCCTCATTTAGAGGCACTACCTTTTAAGTTACAAAAGTCACGGGAAACAGACGTCTGAAGGAAGAAGTCAGAAATTGACACCTTGATTCAATTCGTTTGCTTAGCTTCGGGCTTGCTTGTTAGATCTCTGTTTTAAACTCATCATTGGCCAAAAACCCCGCAAGCCACACACCAAGCCCACACATCACCAAGCCACACACCAAGCCCACCAAAAAGACCAACCACACGCCCAAACATCCTCTAGCACAGGCCCAAGCCCAATAAAACACATCCAAAATAACAAATAACATATTAAACACATGCTAAAATCAAGATAAATCACCTTCCCAAATAAAAGAAATCAAATCAAATCAAGATAAATCATATTCCTAATTAAAAGAAATCAAATCAAATCAAGATAAATCATATTCCTAATTAAAAGAAATCAAATCAAATTTAAACAAATCACCTCCCTAAATTAAGTAGATAATTTCCTTGTGACATGCTAATTAGGAGATATCACCATTGATTGCATGATCTCTTTCTTTCCCATGCAAGGAAAACCATAGCATTTGCCTATAAAAATAAGCACGAACCAACCCTTCACCTTCCGGACACTCACGCCCAAAGCAACAAGAGACAAAGAAATAATACTCTTCTCCTCCTCCCTAACAACTGAAATCGTAACCCCTAAACACCTTCACCACCGAGAATAACAAAGCACAAAGCATCATCACCGAAACACCCCCTCCCCTAAACAGCAAACATCATCACCAAAAGCACACCCCTGAAACAGCCCTTCCATTCACCGAAAGTCACAGCCCAAAATAGTCCTTACAACCACCAAAAATCACCCCTGAAACTGCACTGCAACATCACCAAAAATCACCCCTGAAACTGCACTGTAACATCACCGAAAATCACCCATGAAACTGCACTGCAGTCACAAAAAATATACACCCAAACAGCAACCCAAACACCCTTAAACAGTAGCTTAAATTACCAAAAACAGTTACCAAAAACTGCATCTTAAGACACCCCAAATACCGCAAAACAACAATCCAAAAAAATTCCCAAATTACAGAAAAATACAACCAGAAAACAACAGCAAAAACAGAGGAAACAGCGACCAAAAACAGCGAAGCGACGAAGGAAAACAAAAAATCAGTGAACCGGAAGAGTTGTGGAGTGTTAGCCCTTCTGATGGCCGTGTAACACACTTCCAAGAGGCGACATAAAAGGTTAGACCTGAGGGCACCCTTTTTTATTTATTTCTGCTTATTTCTTTTATTTTGCCAATATTTCTTCGCATGGGTATTGTTGATTAATGTATGATTTGGTTATTGGATGAATGGACTATGTGTCGTCTCTTGTGGTATATCGGATGGAAACCCAGACGTAAATTCTGTTGCCGAATCTGAATGGACGGTAGTACGGTTTGTACTTGGGAAACAACTCCACGTACTACTTGAGCAAACGACATGTGTTTCGCTTTATTTAATATTGTTCATCTACTATTCACATTTTTTTATTCTGCCATTTACTTTCCGCATGTTACTTATTTATGCATTGTAATGTAATGCGCATGGGCAAATCAAGTTGGATTAAAGGTCCTCTCTATGAGGGATGAAAAGCCTAAGGGCTACCTTTGCCGCGACGTTTTGCCGCACCAGACGAACTATGTTTGATTGAATGTGAGATATGTTTAATCGGATATACGAAGTCCCATATCATTGTCTTATTTATTTGTATGCATTGTAATGAAATGTGCATGGGCTTATTATGTTGGTCTAAAGGTTCTCTACTTGAGGGAAGAAAAGCCTAAAAGGCTACCTTTACCATGACATTTCGCCACGCCTTTTATTATTCTGTTATTTGCTTTCTGTATGTCATCTCCTTGATTAATCATGCATCATAGTGTAATGCGCATGGGCAAATCAAGTTGGATTAAAGGTCATCCACCTTGAGGGATGAAAAGCCTAAGGGCTACCTTTGCCACGACGTTTTGCCGCGCAGGATGAAGTACACTCGATTGAATGGGAAATATGTTTAATCGGGCATACGAGGTCCTACATCGTGTATTTGTTTATCCATGTATGTGTTTGTGTCATTTCAGATGCCATTTTGGCAATCTCGTTCGAACGCGTTTCCAAACGCTACACGAACGTATGCATTCTGCCTCATTCCGTTCGAACGCGTTTACAAACGCTACTCGAACGCACATCTATTTTGTTTTATCATGCACCAGGTCTTACCCCGTTTGAATGTGTTTCCGAACGCTATACAAACGCGAGTCGATGTTTTGGCTGTGGGAACCTAAGTTTTGGAACTACTCTTTGGGCATGTACTTAAATTAGGAAACTGTTATAATGTACCTAGTTTGACTAGAAACATTATCCCTATATCTAGTTTAACCCGTTGCAGGTAAACCTTTATGTTCCAGAACACTGGGTGTCTTGTTTATAAAGATGATATTGAGATATACACATTAGATGTGAATAACATTATTTATATTTCGAATATAAATGAATCTCAAACATATAACATGACAAACAAAAGGCTCAAACTGAGTAAATCAGATGAGACTTATTAGTGGCATTGTTTTCAGGGACACATTAACAAGACTCGTATATCCACACTTTCGAAGAGTGGATACTTGGACGGATTTGATCCTAATTCATATGATGTCTACGAATCTTGTTTATTAGGCAAAGTGCCTAAAACGCCTTTTAGCGGTAAGGGTGTACGTGCCACCGTGCCGTTAACCCTTGTTCATGGTGACGTATATGGGCCCATATCTAGCCAGGTTAGAAATGGATATGAATACTTCGTAACCTTTACGGATGTTGCATCGCGTTATGGTTATGTGTATCTTATGAAACACAAGTCGGAAACTTTTGATATATTCAAAGAGTTTCGACACGAAGTAGAGAACAATAGACCGGAAAAAGTATTAAAACATTACGGTTGGACCATGATGGAAAATACTTGTGCAATAAGTTTCTCGATTACTTGAAAGAGTATGGTATTCTTTCACAGTGGACTCCTCCCGGAACACCTCAATTGAGTGATGTGTCCGAACAGAGAAACCGAACTTTGTTGATTATGGTAAGGTCAATAATGAGTCGCATTGAGCTATCAATTTCCTTCAAGGGATACGCATTGAACAGTGCAATACTTATTTTGAATAAGGTTCCGTCAAAGTCTGTTGGACAGACTCCATATGAAATATGGACAGGAAAGAAATCGGGTTTCTCATTCTTGAAGATTTGGGTATGCTGGGCATATATTAAACGTTTGGATGGTGTCAAACTAGAACCCAAATCGGATAAGTGCCTATTTGTAATTGGTTATCCTAGGGAAACCAAAGGATTTTATGTCCACAACCCATAAGAGAACAAAATATTTGTTGCTCTCCATACGGTTTTCCTTAGAGGAATTCCTAAATGCAGTGGTAAGTGGGAGGAAAGTAAAACTCGATGAAAATCTGAGTGATGCTATTCCTGGCACCGATCCCCAATGGAACACGAACAATTCATTAGGGATGAGACTGTTCCATAATCTTCTAATACACAAGAACCGCGTAGGTCGGAGAGAGTCAGAAAACAACCTAAGAGGTATGGGTTTCTGATCTCACCTCATGTAGATATTAATCTTATTGAGGATAATAAACCGGCTACGTATGAGGAACCGATACAAGGTATCGACTCTGCTTTATGGCAAGAGGCCATGAAATCGGAAATGGATTCCATGTATACAACCAAGTTTGGACACTGGTTGATGTACCATAAGGCATTGTGCCTATTGGTAACAAATGAGTCTTCATGGTGAAGACAGACATGGATGGCAACATACAAATGTACAAAGCTAGGCTTGTAGCGAAAGGGTATCGTCATCAACATGGTGTCAATTACAACGAAACCTTTTACCTGTTGCCATGATTAAATCCATTTGGATAATGCTTGCTATTGCTGCATATTTCGATTATGAAATATGGCAGATGGACGTCAAAACCGTTTTCCTTAACAGAAACCTTTTGGAGGATGTTTTATATAACAGTCTGACGGTTTTGTCGTGCCAAAACATGTAAACTAGGTTTGCAAGTTAAATCGATCCATTTATGGATTGAAGCAAGCATTGCGTTCTTGGAACCAACATTTTGATGAGATCATATTGGTATATGGTTTCATTTTAAAACGATGATGATTCTTGTGTATATAAGAAGGTTAGTGGGAGCGCACTGACAATGATTGTCCTATACATTGATGATGTATTGCTTCTTAGCAATGACATTCCTATATTAAAATCGGTGAAAACTTGGCTTTCATTAAAATTCTCCATGAAATTCTTGGGAGAGGCAACCTTTATTATAGGAATAAGGATCTACTGGGATAGATCTAAAAGTTGTTGGCACTCTATGAGAACTCGTACATTGACAAACATGTACGCGACCTGGTATCTCATATGCTTTGAGCATTTGCGGTCACTATCAGGCCGATCCAGGTGATGGTCACTGGATTGATGTTAAGAATATCTTTAAGTATCTTAGAGGAACTAATGATGCTTTCTTAGTATATGGAGATGGAGAACTTAAGGTGACTGGGTTCACCGATGCAAGTTTCCAAACCGAAAAGACGACTATAAGTCGCAATCAGGGTACAAATTTTGTTTGAGCAACGGAACAGTGAGCTGGAAATCTTCGAAACAAGATACTGTTGCCGATTCAACAACAAAAACGGATTATATTGATGTGGCTGAGGCAGTAAAAGAAGCATTTTGGATCTATTAAATTCCTAATTGGATTAGGAGTAGTTCTGTTAGCAGCTGAGCTGGGCTACAACACAGGCTAAGGAATTGCGGTCTCATCAATGATCCAAGTATGTACTTCGATGGTTTCATCTGATTCGAGAGATCACACATCATGGCGATGTGAAGATCGAAAAATCGCATCAGATGATAACATTGCATATCCGCTGGCGAAAGCGATATCTCAGCAGAAGCATGAGCAACCCGTACATAGTTCAAGTGTTGGACACTTGAGTGATTGGCTATAGGCCAAGTGGGAGATTGTTGGACAATTATGACCCATAACATCACTATTTGTAAAAGACATGGTGTTTTTATACAAATTAACTATGTGACAAAGGAAATTGCTCTTTTATCATTTTGTAATTGGATTACTTGGATATATAAATGATAAAAGTCCATATGATTAGTACCGAATTAATAAGATATGAGACAGTATTAATTCACGAAATGTTTAATCATTAATTATACATAGTTGTAGTATTATCGAGACTGGACAACGATAATGTGGAATAGGCTAGTATTACATTTGTGCGCGTTATGGAAGCTTAACGGCATAGTTCTCATATATTTAAGTATTGGATACTTATGCAAGTGTGATAGGAGGTTCTGTTAGCCGTTGGACCGGGAACAGCTTCGCTCTGGATAGACCACTCGGAATCTCATTGGTAGTATGACTATGTGTCTATGGGAATCCGAATCAGGGTAGGTGTATGTGGTATTAACCTGAGACTTGCATCGTTAATATTTGTGACAATCAGTATACTTTGGTTTTGGTCGTCCGAAGCTTTAACAGGTTCTGTGTACGCCTCTTCTGGGTTTACTGAGAATCGTAGTGTATTGGGTGTGATGTCAAGATGGAAGTATCACTTCAGTCATATGGAGATGATGTTCAAGCAGGGATACATAACTAGTACTCTTAAATGCTGCAGCTATCGGGATAGTATGACTACGTCATGATTATCCGATTACAGAGACTAGTTGCTAGTGATCTGATATATGTTTCGTACGGGGAAGACACAATTCCAGCCCTAGGCCTAGCATGTGACATCTGATACTAGATCGTAATACGCAATACTTAGTATACTATAACTGATATAGATTATATATTTTTTGTTGAATATTTTTGGAGAATCGGGTACGCACGGTGCTTTGCTAGAAGCCAATCATGTCTTGTAAATCGGTAAGAATGCGGTACAGGGTATGCACGTGTTCGAATAGTCTGATGACCGTATTTACTACCAACATATCCAGTGATCTCTTGGGTCGCTTCCCAAAGATTCACCGATGACATTTGACTCGAACAGAATTAATCTGGGATTAATTATGAGAGAGAATATTAATATGGGATTAATTGCGTCATGAATTTATCTGGGATTAAATTCGTCTAGAAGAAATAACGCGATTATTTTGGAATTAATCGGTAAAATAAATTTAATAGTTAAATTGGATTTTTCTATTAATTTATTTATTTGGGCTAAAATAATATATTAGATGTATTGATTGAAATTAGATTTCAATGCGGAATTAAATTGGATTTTAATTCTAGCGAACGGATTAATTTAGAATTAATTCGCAAGCGACTTTCGTAATAATTTTGTGAGGCATTATTATTTAATTAAATTGGATTTGATTACGTCGCGACGCAAAATTCGTTTAGTCGGATTAAATGAACCGAGCCTAAAGTGTGTTATGTAAACCAACCAAATTTTGAATTTAAAGTGGTGGGACCCACTTTACTTACATCACATGTCACTTTTGTGTTGGAAGTGGTTGGCAATATTAAAGGTTGGAGTTTAATAACACATCACACAATTTTTTATACAATTTTTTTGAAACTTGAAAATCACTATTCCTCCTCCTCTCTCTTTGGGCGTGACTTGCCTTTCTTCTC
Organism: Zanthoxylum bungeanum; assembly: GCA_019454045.1. Taxonomy (NCBI): domain Eukaryota; kingdom Viridiplantae; phylum Streptophyta; class Magnoliopsida; order Sapindales; family Rutaceae; genus Zanthoxylum; species Zanthoxylum bungeanum. The sequence continues at coordinate 601 of SKCR01044799.1, read as the reverse complement.
CATTGATTTTTTCTTCAAAAATCTTTAAAGCTAGCACTTATAGGAGTCTTGTGAGGTGATAGGGAAACTCACCCTTAAGTTTGGAATGCAAAAGAAAGCTTGGAGCTTCCACACATCCATGGAAAAGTTTTGAATCTCATCCGATCATTGTAAATTTTTTCCGCAATCTTTCTTGATGTATTCACACACAAATCATCTTAGTGATCTTGTGGCATGTGTAGGACACTAACATGACTATGCCACATGGAATGCCCGTCTTACTTTGGGCACGAACTTGAAACCAATGCCATATAATAAGATCTCCTATATCCACCATGTGGCCCTGTAAGGAAAATATATTTTTGGGATTTGTCTATAATACAAAATATAAAAATAGATTAATATGTACAATATAAAATACGACTCGTAGTATGTAGTGTAGCAAAACGATGTCTAAAATGTTGACTCATCCTGATGATCGATACGCGGCACGATGATCTACTGAATGATATCCTTTATAGGACGAACACTTAGTTTGATATGTTTCCGCCTCAAAGCGTGCAATCAGCCATCATAAAACGAGGCTCCTTCACTCTCCGTAAGCCTCGGCCCTAGTACCCTA